>CM056052.1:137318640-137453081 GCA_029574335.1 Rana kukunoris
TGAATTTGATGTGAATACATGTCCCATCATGGTCAGTTTAAAATAGGAAAGCAAAGGGACTGGTAGGGTCACCAGGGATTCCACACAAAGGAAGCAATAGAAAGAGAACAGGATACTTTTTAACCCAAGTACATGGTACAACAGACATATCAGGAATATGAAATGTTGTGGTCCACACAGTGTAGTGGACCACACTGTGCTGAAAAATGTACTGTTTTTTACTGCACCAACTATTACAGCACAATGGTGGGAACTGACCTAGCAGTGAATCCTTATTTTGTCTATGCATTGGGCCCTAGTCAGGGCCATGTCTGGCTCAAGGCAAACAAGGCATTTTTCAGGAGGGGCAGCACTCTCCCCCCAGGCGACCATGTTATAGCCGAATGATGGCTACAGCGTGTTCGTCCAGTTTTGTGAGGCCATTTATTGACACCCTCCCAGAACCAAGCCCCCCATTCACCCGGTGCGATCTGTGATTGGGGTAAAGAGCCAATCACAGCTGCTCTTTACCATGTGATCAGCTGTGTCCATTCACAGCTGTTCACAATGTAAATACACTTGCCAGTTATTGGCATTCCTTTTCTCACGCTGTCACAGCTTGAAGAGAGACCCGGTAACCAGACAGTGTAAAAGGGGATATCTATTCTGAAGGTGACCTGATAATCAGTGTAACACCAACAGTGCCCATCAGTGCTGCCAATAGGTGCTGTTAGTTAGTGCCCATCAGTTCCGCCTATTAGTGCCCATCAGTGCTGACTATCAGTGCCGCCTATTAGTGCCTATCAGTGTCTTTCAGTGCTGCCTATTAGTGCCCATCAGTGTTGCCTATCAGTGCCCAACAGTGCTGCCTATCAGTGCCTCCTCATCAGTGTCGCCTCCATTAGTGCCCACCAGTGCCGCCTCATCCTCTGCCCCGCTGACCCCATTCTACTGGCCCTAGTAGCACATTGGGTCAAATTTGCAAGCACATGTTTGATGTGTTTCCATGCTTCATGTTTTTTATTTTAGTAGGAGGAGAAGAGACTGATTGTTATACACAAAACCCTATCAAATACATTGTGTTTTCCACACGCTCCCCTGAGCGGTTTTCCCGAGTGTGGCTCGGAGTCGAATTTCAGGACCAAAAGCGGTATCCCCAAGCCTGACATGGGACTGCCTCACAGTGTCCACAGGCAGAGTTACTTACCTTGTCCCTGGATCCTGCGATGCCTGTGTGTGATCGAGCGGTGTCCTCCTTGCTCGATCTACAGTGCCGAGTGCCGCTGAGCTTCATTCCTTGTGACGTTATGACGCACGGGGCGGAGAACGGCGCCAAATTAAAAAAAGTAAATAAATACAATACATACAGTATACTGTAATCTTATAGATTACAGTACTGTATGTAAAAAATACACACCCCCCTTTTGTCCCCAGTGGTCTGTCCAGTGTCCTGCATGCACTTTTATATAATAAAAACTTTTCTTTCTGCCTGGAAACTGGAGATTGTCCATAGCAACCAAAAGTGTCCCTTTATGACAAAAGTGGTTTTAGACCAGCTAAATAACAGCGATAATAAATAAGAATCACTTGCAGAATTGTGCGATAGTGATTTGTGGGAATTTTTTTATTATTATTTGATTATTTGTTATAATTATTTTATATGCATTTATAATATTATAATTTATGATTTTGTGTTTCAAACTTTATCATACCCGGGATGTCTACTAGACTCTTGTTTGGACAGATTTAAGTGAGTTATTCTTAAGAATCGCAGGCCTACAGTATAAAATGCCAAATTTCAATGCAAAATAATGGTACCGCTCTCAGCACCAAAAATCTGAATTAATCATACTGCCAGGAAGGTTATAGTCTGTGGTGCCAAAATCACACTTTCCTGCACCAAAATAACTGCCTGCACCTTTTCCAAAAACGCACTGCAGGAAGATGCATAGGTTTCGAATGGAAGAATAAGATAGTATTAAATGGATTATTGTGCATTGGTGCTTCAGCAAATGTGCAACAAATTAAACAGGTGTGAACCAGTGTTCATTTTGACAGCAAATTTCGATTCAGTTTTAGTCTTAGGCCGCGTACACACGATCAAATCTATCTGCTGGAAACGGTCTGACAGACCGTTTCAGCAGACAGATTCGATCGTGTGTACGGGCGGACAGACAGATTTTTCCAGCAGACAGATTTTAAAGCATGCTTTAAAATCTGTCTGCTGGGAATCCGTCCGCCCGATATGTCTGCTGGTTAGTACGCTAACCAGCAGACATATCTGCTCGCACATGCATCGAATGGATTTGACGCATGCGCAGAAGTGTTTTACTTCCTGGTGCGGTGACGTAACGGCATCAACGGCATCGCCACGTCACCGCGCTGTCTGCTGGCGGGGATTTTGGTTTGATCGTGTGTACAGCGATCAAACCAAAACAGCCCAGCAGACAAATCTGATCAAATTGGTCTGTCAGAACAGATTTATTTGGTCGTGTGTACGCGGCCTTAGTCTTAGGACTAAAATGGCATTTTAGTTTTAGTCCCATTTTAGTCTTCTGCAATTGTTTTAGTTTTAGTCGTATTTAGTCGACTAAATCTCCAGTACATTTTAGTCGACTAAAATGGGCAGTAAATTTTAGTTGGCTAAAACTAATTTTAGTCATCTAAAATCTAATGAGTGTAATTAAATTGTAATGCATTAGTTAACATTTCTTTACAATTTCCAAAATCATTATATACTGTTGAAATGAAAAATCGAATATGTTATTATTTATGGTATTGAGGTATGAACATGCACTACAGACCAGTGTTCATTTTGAAGACAAATTTCAATTTAGTTTTAGTCTTTTGACTAAAATGGCATCTTAGTTTTAGGCCTCGTACACACAACCGACAAACTCGTCATAAAAAAACGTTGTTTTCCTCAACGAGGTTCTTTTTAGGCTTGTTGAGAATCTTGTCAAGCTTTCCTTGCATACACACTGTCAAGACAAAATCTCGTCGCTCTGGAACGCGGTGACGTACAACATGTACAACGGCACTATAAAGGGGAAGTTCGATTCCACTGGCGCCACCCTTGGGGCTGCTTTTGCTAATTTCATGTTACTGCATGACGAATGTGCTATCTCCATTACAAATACTACTTTTACCGAAGGTGCGCTCCCGTCTCATACTTTATTCTAAACATGCGCAGGTTTCTAAGCATACACACGAACATGTTTCTCATTGTAAACCAGCCTGACGAGAAACATGACAAGGAAATTGAGACTCCCGACGAGAAAAAAGAGAGCATGTTCTCTTTTTTTCTCGTCGAGATCATGACAGTTTTCTCGACGAAAAACATACGCACGACCATTTTTCTCTGCAAAAATGCTCTGCCAGCATTTTTCTTATGGATTTTGCAGAGGAAAACAGTTGTGTGTTTGAGGCTTCAGTCGTATTTTAGTCATCTCAATTGTTTTTGTTTTAGTTTAGTCGACTAAAATAGTATTCATTTAGTTGACTAAAATGTTTTAGTCATTTTAGTTGACTAAATTTACTGGTGTGAACGGAGCCTCAGTTTACCTGTGTTTACATGCATGCACGCATGTTCAGCCCTTGGATGCACAGAATTCTAATTTCTCTAAACACATGTATACTGAACAGGGCTAAACACTCATTCTGATTACTACCACCATCATCTTCATCATAGGGGGTTTAGGGGCCCCTATGCATTCAGGGAGCCAGGATGTGGCATACCTGGGTTTGGGCATATATCCCTGAATGCATAGGGCTCTAAATGCAAGTACTACTCAGTACAGTGTTTAGCTCCATGCCATAGACATTGACAGGCTGCAAGATAGGCACTGAATTTTTGCTTCCTGGGCAGAATGTAAATGTAGAACGATAGGCAAAACTTTTTCTTTTCATTTTGGACAGAGTAAGGGAGGGTTATAACCCCTGTAAGGTTTATTTTTGCCAACTTTGTCACATTGGGAAGATTTTCCCTCACTTCCTGTCCCATAGCCAAAACAGGAAGTGAGAGGAAATCCCTACAAATTATTGGAAGCTTTTGGCCCCTACCCCAGTCACCAGAACTAGTGTTCCCATTGGACGATTCCCCCTCTATTACCTTGCTCAGGAAACCCAAAATGTGTGATTTCTCTTACTTTCAATGATAACAGTAAACTGGAGAAATAGAGAGCTTGAATCTCCCTGGGGACAGATGTTATAATCACTCTCCACTCTATCCAAAACAAAAAATAAAGTTTTGCCATTCATTTCAATAGGCTTGCTCAATATGCATTCATGAAGTGTTTCTTGGCCAATTGTTTTGACAAAACTTGCTAAGCTGCAGTGCAGCCACAGAGCAACAAATGGCATCCCCCCTTGCAGTAAAGCACATGTATTTTATTGCAGGAAAGCAGAGAGGTATAAACAGCCCCTAAAAATTGCATCGTTAAACTTTTACAATGCAAAAGAATGAAACACAGGAAGAAGTTTTGATGGGAGGTTTTTAGGAATGTAATTTTAGACTGCATTCACACTCAATGTGCCGAAAACACAAGTAAGCATGCACAAGGGTAAATGGGCCCTAGGACAACTATTAACATTTTTTTTAATTCTGCATTTACAGTATATTTCAGCCCATAGCTTGTTAAAAAGTAACATACTAACATACCTGTTACCTGCTTAAAGCAGAGCTCCACCCTGATATTTTTTTTAAAAAATATCAGGGGGCGGTCCCCGCACACTGTGCAGGGACCGCCCCGTCTCTCCTCCGCTCTCCCCTATGGGGAGTCGGATGGAAACGGACCGTCTGTCCGTTTGCATCCGATCCGTTTGGCCAGACGGAAGAAAAATAGGACATTCTTCCGTCCGCAAAAACGGATGCGGATCGAGCGGACGTTAGCGGATGCATCATCCGCTAACGGATCCGCTCCCATAGGGACCCATTACAAGTCCATAAACGGACTTGTAATGAGCGGACCGTTCGTCCGCTAGTGTGAAAGGGCCCTAAAACTGGAGCACTCAGAATTTGGTGCAGCTGTGCATGGTAACCAATCAGCTTCTAACTTCGGCTTGCTCAGTTAAAGGAGTTGTAAAGGAAAAAAAAAATTTTCTGAAATGACTGTTTACAGGGTATAGAGACATAATAGTTAACTGATTCCTTTTAAAAATGATTACAAATAGATAAAAATCAATCATATAATGTGCCTGCAGTTTCAGTTTCGTTTTTAATCTAGTTTCATGTTTCTGTGAATTACAGAGACACACAGAACAAAAACAAACAAACACAGGGCAGTGTTTGTTTTTAAAATGAATCTGAACACCTACTTGATCAGGGACCACAGAGAGAAGCTCCCATGAGTTTTTTCATAACCAAACAGACAAGCAGGAAGTGTGGAGATCAGAGAAGGATTACAGCAACTTCAAAGCAAAAACGAACAATGAGGACATGACCCTTTAAATGTTGACAGTAAAACCTAGAATCTGGTTACTATACACAAGTGCCTTACATTCTGTGTGCTCCAGTTTTAGTAAATCTATTTACTTATATTAAATCAAGTTCATTTGTTCTGTTTACTGTTATCACCAAGAGGAAAAGTCAAAGCAAATTCCACATTTTAAATTGTCATTGGGACAGTGTTAAAGGGGAAATCTTCCAAAAGGGACACTTGTTCTGGTGACATCCAAGCATTCCCTTACTTTAGAGGGATCTCTTCTCACTTCCTGTTTTGGCTTTGGGACAGGAAGTGAAGGAAAATCTCCCCAATGAGTCACAGTGGGCAAAAAAAAAGGGACACTACAGGTTCCTGTTTAACCTCCCTGGCGGTAGGATTATGTCAGGTTTTTGATGCTGAAAACGGTACAATTGTTTTGCATAGAAATTTGGTAGTCTATATTGTAGGCCTGTAATTCTTAGAAATAACTCACTTAAATCTGTCCAAACAAGAGTCTAGTAGACATCCCGGGTATGATAAAGTTTGAAACATGACATAACAACATAACAACCAATCACATCATCAGTTGGTAAGGAGGATGTTGGTTGTCTTCACTGTATCATTGTTTGACTGTCCTCTGCCCCTCTCCTTTTAGCACTAAGAGCACATTAGCTGACTGATGTAGAGAAATTGAGGGAGAAGAGAAACATCAGAATACTAGTCAGTACCAGTGTGCAAAACTGTATTTGCTTTGGAGGAATAAATCACCTCTAATGTTGGGTGTCCTACATGTGTGGTTGTTGCTGCATTATGTAAAACTATTAGAATAATTTTTACATTTTAGAATGGGGCGATTTGTCCATAATTTTAACTGATTGCCGACCGCCGCACGCCAATGTACGTCGGCAGAATAGCACAGCTGCGCATATTGGCGTACAGGTACATCCCCTCTAATATGCACAGCCATGGGTCGTGCATGCTGCCGTCGGCAAGCTTGCGACCCGGTCGGTTACTCCATGACCGCGCCCGCGGGACCCGCAGACCCGATGACCACCGGTGTCCCGCGATCGGGTCACAAAGCTGAAGAACGGGGAGAGGTAAGTGTAACAAACCTCTCCCCGTGCTTCCTAGTCAGACTGTCACTGATCGTCTGTTCCCTGTCATGGGGAACGACAATCAGTGACATCACACGCCAAGCTACGTTCCCACACAGTAAGAATCACTCCCTTAGGTCACACTTAACCCCTTCAATGCCCTCTACAGGTTAACCCCTTCACTGCCAGTGTCATTTTCACAGTAATCAGTGCATTTTTTTTAGCACTGATCGCTGTAAAAATGACAATGGTCCCAAAATGGTGTCAAAAGTGTCCGATGTGTCCGCCATAATGTCGCAGTCATGAAAAAAATCGCCGATCGCTGCCATTACTAGTAAAAAAAAATATTAATAAAAATGCCATAAAACTATCCACTATTTTGTAGACACTATGGGCCAGATTCAGATACATTTGCACATATTTATGCATGCGTAGCGTATATTTTTTACACTACGCTGGTGCAGCGCAAAGACGCAAGATGGTATTCAGAATTCAAATGCGGGCAACGATGCGCCGGTGTAACGTAAAACCTGAAGCGTAAGCAGGCGTAATCCAAAGTAGGAAGGAAGTGGGCATGATCCATGCTAATGAAGCGTGACCCCATGCAAATGTAGGCCCGAACGAACGGCACATGCGCCGTGACGTGAACGCAGGTCCCGCGCCCCTCTGCGCATGCTCACAACTACGTACTGCTGACGTCCAGTGCATAAAAGCGGCCAGACATGCGCCCGTCGTGCGCAAAATTACAGCAGACAATCTTTTGGGGTAAAGTACTGTTTGCTTTTGAACATGTCTGCACCGGTGCCTACTAAGGAGCGTAGGAAGAAGAACTTCAGTCCTGAGGAGAGGGCAATCAAAATCGAGGGCCTCTCCAAGTATGGGGCATGCCTCCATGGGGCACAAAGTGGGCAGACCAGCAAGGTCAAGAAGGAAGAGATCCTGGAGCAAATTACTGCCCAGGTGAATTCACTTGCCCATGAGGTCCGAAGCCCCAAGGACATCGCCAAGAAGATTAATGATCTGCGGTGCCTGGTGAAAGAGAAGCTTGCCACCATGAGGAGGCATGCCACAGGCACTGGAGGTGGACCTGCCCGCAAAATCTCCCTCACTCCAGATGAGCAGGTCATTGCCAGGTGCCTGGAGAGGGAGCAGATGGAGGGCCTGGCGGGCTATGAATCTGTGGATCAGGCCTTGAGGGCAGGTAAGTATGTTTTATTTCCTATCCGGGGTGTAGCATGTGAGGGGGTGGAAGGGAACATGTGACAAGTGTGTGGGTCCACCAACATGTGAATGTTTTGTGTCATCCACAGATGTGGAGGAGGGAGCGGGGCCGTCGTCGGCTGCTTGGCGACCCACGCCACCCCCAGAGGAGAGTGCCCACACCTCTCCTCTAGAGGAAGTAGAGGAGGAGCACATTACTCTAGAGGAGGGCTTCTACATCTTGGAGGAGACCACCATCCCAGAACCCTCCCTAACCTCCTCCCCCATCAGGGATTTCCCCTCAGGGATATCCTCCCCCATCAGGGATAGCCCCACAAGGGCCTCCCCATACACCCGACCACAAGCCTCTCCTGCCCCCAGGAAGGCTACCCGGAAGACATGGGGTGATCCGGACGTGTTAGAGGAGAACCTGGCGAGGGACCAGTCCAGGCAGACCCGTCATATGGGTGCATTAGTGGGTGACCTGCACCGTGTGGCAGAGAGCCTGGCCTCCTCGGCCCAGACCCAGGCTGCCTGCACCTTGGCTGTCCAGCAGGCACTCACCCAGCAGGCTGATCAGTCTACCTCCATAACTGACAGCCTGCAGGATATCAGTACGAACTGTACTGCAATAGTGACCTGTCTGGATGAGCTGCAGGCCACAACATCAGGCCTTATGTCTGAGGTCCGGAGCCTTACAGTGGCTCTTGAGGCTAATACAGCTGCCATGCATGTGGAGGGGAGGAGCCTGGCAGTGGCCACACAGGAGGAGGGGAGGCAGACAAGGCGCCACCAGCACACCACCACCACCCGCCAGCTGCGGATGCAGGCGGAGACAAATAACTACCTCCACCGCATTGCCATGGCATTGGAGGGCAGGCAGGCAGCCATGGAGAGACCGGGGGATGTTCCTCCACCAGATGCCCCACCCCCCCCCCACCTGAGGCTCCCCCAAGGCAACTGAGGAGCAAGAGCCTGGGCACTAGGCGTAGCCCTCGTCAGGGCAAATGAGTGCCTTTTTGCCTTTTCTTTTTGTGCTCACATGCTCATTTTTTTTCCTTTTTGTACTATCATGTTATGATTTTAGTTGTTCATTGCAAATACTCAGGTTATGAGTTAATTTTTTGTTTTCAAATACTCAGGTTATGAGATTATTTTTTCATTTGTAGTATCTGCACACGGTGAGGAGTGTAGGCTACAGTGTGTCTGGTGTGTGACTGGTGTGTGAATGACGTGTGAATGGACAGCAACATCATTGGGGCCTTGGCGCGGCGTTGCTGCTCCCAAGTCCTGCATTGTGGACTTGGGCTAATCCAATGTGATGTGGTGTGTGTGATCTAGGGACCACAGTGGTGTGCATGTGTGCATTGTCCGTGTGCCATGATGAATTTGTGTTTTTAACGTGCAAAGATACGTTCCACGAGGCAACTCCTGACTGCTGTTCCTTCAGCAGAATGGGTAGCCTCGGGCAGGGGGGGACAGTGTAGTTCGGGGGTCAGGTCATCACGTAGGTCAATCTGCAGGCCCTTTCTCATGGCAAAGTTGTGCAGAATGCAACATGCACCGATGATCTGGCACACAAAGTTTGGGGAATACAACAGGGTCCCCCCGGACTTATCCAGGCATCAGAAACTGGACTTCAGGAGGCCAAAAGTTTGTTCAACCACTGCACGGGTACGTATTTGTGCATCATTGTATCTTCTCTCTCCTCTGGTTTGGGGATCCCGGAATGGAGTCATGAGATGGGGTCCCAGTGCATATGCAGAGTCACCTGGAAGGGAAAAGACAGGAGGATGTTAGCCATGCATGTGCCCCTCGTGATGTCTGCATCATGGGGTTGGACAGTTATACCTGTCACTCACCAACCAACCAGCTGTCCTTGTACACGTTCTGTTCAAATTCTGTTGGGATGTTGCTTTGACGGTATATGTAGCTGTGGTGGCTGGCCCCTGGGTGTTTGGAGTGCTTAAAGCGGAAGTTCCACTTTTAAATTTATTCATCACAAAGTCGCATTAAAAAGACCCTAAAGTCTGATGTGTTGGCCTTTGCACGATCAGACAACCCGTCCTTCTGTGTAAACGAATGGAGGCGTTGGGCATCGGCTATTACCTGTACGTTGATGGAATGCCAATGCTTCCGATTGCGGTATATGTGCTCTGTGGCACGGGGGAGCTGTAGTGCCACATGTGTGCAATCAATGGCCCAGATGGTGCGTGGGAATCCTGCTAGTCTGTAGAAATCCTGCATTGCCTTCAGCCGCAGGTGCTCCTGGGTGGGTCTGATGATGCCACCAAGTTTCTTGATGGATTCTGTTGAGTTTCTCGGTCGTGTGTACGAGGCCTGAGAAGAAAAGGGGGAAGGAATAAAGAAGAAGGGGGGGGGGGAATAAAATGAATTCAGGTGTCCTAGTTTAGCTATTAGAAATTCTGTAAAGAGCAGTGAATAATTATACAAGTGTTAAAGACATGTACAGTAATTCTTTTCATATAACATATTGCACTAGCATCACTTCCAATCAAACTCAAGCAATTGACACCTTTTTACATTTAGTGTCACTGTCTACTGAATTGCAGGGAAATAATTATCTCTAATGTGTCGTTTGCTCTGCTGACATCCTCTTTGATATGAATGGAAGGCTGATATTTATTGGAAAGATGACAGAAGTAAAGAGCAGCAGGGGGGCGTCACGGTTATTGTGTCCTGATATCAGCTGGGCTTATGTGTGAATGGGGTGATGCAGATTCAAAAGAGACAAGAGTTTATAAAGTTGTTTCCTCTGTTTAGGAAACATGCAGCCAGCAATGTGTTAATAGAAAAAAAGATGTTATGTCAACTTTCCTTTTGTTTATACAACACCTTGCACATACCATGTTGGCTGATAGCAAAATGGCTGACCTTTCCCCTTTCTTCAAAACTGTATACAAAACAATTAGAGCATAGAGAAGCTAGGTTTTATATGATCAGCGAGCTCTTCATGTGACATGACTATGGCCAGGGTACAGGTGAGAACTTTTTTGGAGGTTGTGCATTAAATTCAGCAGCCTTTCTCAAACCTTTTAAAATGGAGAAACCCTTGAAATAACTTTCCGGTCTCAGAAAGCCCTGTTAATATACTGTATAGTGTATTTACATAAGTATGAACAATAAGTCAGTTGAGACATGCCCCCTTAAATGAGTGATCATTGAAGTAGCCAATAACATCAGTTGTCAATTAAATCCTCCTTCACATATGGTCAGTGGAGACAGGCTTCCTTCAGACTGGTAGTCCATGGGAGAAGGGCCCCATTACTGTGGTGGTTAGTGGAAACAATTCTCCTTACATTGGTGGTCAGGGGAAAGAATGCTACTTACATTAGTGGTCAGTGGGAAGAATACCCCTTACATTAGCAGTCAGGAGAAAGAATACTCCTTACATTGGTAGTCACCTAGTACTCCATTCGTTTACACAGAAGGACGGGTTGTCTGATCGTGCAAAGGCCAACACATCAGACTTTAGGGTCTTTTTAATGCGACTTTGTGATGAATAAATTTAAAAGTGGAACTTCCGCTTTAAGCACTCCTCGCACCCTTACATGCCACATTTGGCATGTCATTTTTTTTTTGGGGGGGGGGGGGGGCTTTGGTAGGAGTGGGACTTCCTGTCCCACTTCCTCCTTCTGCCCAGAAATTGACTCAGCGACTTCTCTTCTCGCCTTAGGTGGCCTATCCCTTTAGGCGATCTTCATGGACACGTGACAGGTCCCAGAAGATCGCCTGTCCACTCATAGAGCGCAGTGCGACTTGCGCATGCACAATGCGTGCCCGGCCGTGAAGCCGAAAGCTGTCACGGCCGGGTGCCCACACTATAAATGGAGGCGCCGGCCGGAGAGGGGGGGGGAGAGGAGCGGAGCTTCGGGCAGCCGCGTCGCTGGACGTTGAGCAGGTAAGTGTCTGTTTATTAACCACTTCCCTACCCGTCCATAGTAATATGACGTCCACAGATCTCCCATCCTGGGTATACGTCATATGAGGGCTTTGTGTGGGGATATCTGAAAGATGGATGCAGCTAGAGGCATCATTCAGATATCCTTCTCTTCTGCCGGCGATTCTGCTCACGATAAGAATGATCATATCAGCGACATCCCCCCCTCCCGCCACCATCCGGTGCTTCTCCGGGCTCTCCCGTGCCATCGGGGTCCCGGAGAAAGAATTGTCCAGCGCCGGATAGGAAGCATGGATATGACGGGTGACCAGATGGTCATCCGTCATCTCTATGACTGCCAGAGGCCCAGGCGCGATGTGATGACCTCACACCCGGGTTCCCAAAAGTAAACAAAGCTGCGGTTGCGGCTGAAAGCATGAGATCGGTGACATTTTTTTCACGATCTCATGCTTTCCAGCCTGGAGGAGAGATGTGGGGTCTTATTGACCCCGCCTCTCTCCATAAAGAGGACCGGTCACACACCATTCCTATTACAAGGGATGTTTACATTACATTACAAGTGATCAATTAAGTGTAAAAATAAAAAAAATTAAGTAAAAAAAAAAATAATATTTTTTTTTTAAAACGCCTGTCCCCAGTAGCTAGTGCTCAGAAGTAAACGCACACGTAAGTCCACATATGTAAACACCGTTCAAACTACTTATGTGAGGCTTCGCCGCGTGCATTAGAGCACGTACAACAATTCTAGCACTAGACCTCCTCTGTAACTCTAACCTGGTAACCTGTAAACATTTTCAAAGCGTCGCCTATGGACATTTTTAAGTACCGAAGTTTGGCGCCATTCTATGAGTGTGCGCAATTTTAAAGTGTGACATGCTAGGTATCTGTTTACTTGGCGTAACATAATCTTTCATATTTTACAAAAAAATTGTGCTAACTTTACTGTTTTGTTATTTTTTAATTCATGAAACCATTTTTTTCCCAAAAAAAGGCGTTTGAAAAATGATTGCGCAAATACCGTGCAACATTAAAAGTTGCAATGACTGTCATTTTATTCCCAAGGGTTCTGAGTAATTTTCTAGCAAAAGAATGAGGATTTATACATGTAGGAGAGAAGTGCCAGAATAGGCTCGGTATTGAGGTGTGTATAAAAGCCCGGTATTGAAGGGGTTAAAAGGGGTTAAAAGTCAGCAGCTACACTTTTTGTAGCTGCTGACTTTTAATAAACACTAAAAGACTCAAACTCTGCTTTAAAAGGTTTTTACACTATTTGGAGCACTTCTATTTTTATATGTACCACACACCCCCATCTGATGCTCTGATTGGCTGTGGAGGCGATCGCTAGATCTGTTGAATATGCCCGCTGCTTACTGGATTGAACTTGCGTTTTCATTATACGCATTCCCTGATTCAGTGTTATGGGGGATCATGGTCATTCGGTAATTTATTCTGATTTGGTTGTGAATTCAGCACGGTCCTTTTCAAACAGAATTTGATTGAGAATGTAATTGAGTTACCATTGTTGGATTTTATCATTTAACCCACTTTGCAGAATTTATATCAATTTATTTCATATTTATTATTTGTTTGCATCACTGCTTAGGATTGATTTTATTTGTTTCACACAGGCGGATTAGATATTTTCATGTTTAATCTATTTTTATCTTGATTTATTAATTTGAGTCACTTGGTTAGTGTGATTCTATTTTTCCCAATATAAATTAGTAAAATAGTTAATTCTACATCGCCTGTACAATTCTTAGTATGCTGTGTAATACATCAAAGCATTGTGGGCCCATAAATAGTGGCATGTAATCAGTGAGCGTTTGTACATACCTAAGTCGTGTCATAGACATTGGACAACTATCATCCAATTAGGCTGATTACAGCTAGATTTTGAACTCTCCAATAAGAGAGGAGAATTAGATTTGTGGATTGCAGCGATTAAAGTATAACTAAAGGCAAAACTGTGCCCTCTTTAAGACATTCACCCGTTTCCAATTATCATCAAAAGTGAAAGTAAAATAAAATCCCAAACTTTGGGTTGTTCCCAGAAAAGTGATAAAGGGGACATCTTCCCATTGGGACACTGGTGACCTGGGGGCCCCTGGGGATTCCCTTAGTTTTTAGGGATTTCCTCTCACTTCCTGTGTGGCTATGGGACAGGAAGTGAGAGGAGATCTCCACAACGGGACACAGACAGTGAAAAAAAATCTGATGGGTTATAACTCTCCCTTCCCTTTAGTTCTACTTTAAGACCACTGCTTCCCCACAGATAGTAAGGCCTTATTCTGCAGCTACTGGCAGGGAACAGGCTTTCTACCCAGGCTGTGGCTGCTGTAGTGTAGAAAGGAAACAAACTGTATGTTGAACAACTTTTGTTGGAATGTGTTTAGTTGATTTTTATAGTTTCTCTATGTGTACAATGCTGTGCTAGATGTAATAAATATAAAGCATTGTTCATTGCTATGACAAATGTATTGAGAAGTTTAATTTGTTTATGTGGTTTGCTGCACTTTGTACTCAGCTTCATTCTTAAAGGGGTGTTCCAGCCGCATTTTTTTTTTTTTAAAGTCAGCAGCTACTAACAGTGTAGCTGCTGACTTTAAATAAGGACACTTACCTTGTCCTACTTGCCCGCGCTGATGGGCCCCCCGATGCCGGTCCCACGATCGCTCCGGGTCCCACGCCGCCATTCACACTATGGGAAACAGGCAGTGAAGCCGTACAGCTTCACTGCCCATTTCCTACTGCGCCTGCGTGAGTCTCACGCTGGCTTGTGAATGGGCGCGCTGCTCTCTGAGAACACACACAGTTCCCAGAAAGCAGCGTGCCCCATTCACAAGGAGAAGGACAAGAAGAAAAGGCACCGCGGAGTGGAAGAGGCAGATTACGGACTTCCGCATAGCAACAGGTATTTCGGGTGAGTATTTTTTTTTTTTCCACGTTTTTTTTTATTTAATTTTTTTAAACAATATGGGAAAATGTTGTTTTCCTGGGTGGAACTCCGCTTTAATACTGACTTACTATAGAAGTCTTAGGCCACTTTCACACAGGCGTTTTATAGACGTATTTGCGCTAAAAATAGTGCAGTTCCAGTGTGAAAGCATGAGTACTTTCACACTGGGGCGGTGTGCTTGCAGGACAGGAAAAAAAGTCCTGCAAGCAGCATCTTTGGGGCGGTACGGGAGCGGTCAACACCCTGCTGCCACACCGCCCCTGCCATTAAAATAAATGGCCAGCGCTACCGAAGTGCCTGCCAAACGCTTTGCAGGCGCTTTTAACCCTTTTTCGACCGCTAGCAGTCTAGCGGGGATCGAAAAGCACAGCTAAAATGATGGTAAAGCGCCGCTAAAAGTAGCAGCGCTTTACTGTCAACGCGGCCAGCGCCTCAGAGTGAAAATGGCCTAACAATTGTCATGCTTTACAACCTGAGCATCATGGATACAGTGTAAGATGAATGATTATTTAAAACATAGAAAATTGTTATTAGAAAAATAAATAAAATCTCACTATAAATATGTGAATGTTTTAAAAAGATTAATGTATTGTAAAACAGTCTGAAAACTATTATATGTTTCCTTTGATGCAAACTAACTTCCTTGTTCTGCAACAGGCTGCAGTAGAGTAGTGGAAACAAAAAACCTTGATTTGTCTTTGTCAGAGTGCCCGCTAGTGGCTGTTACAGGATTGCAACTGTGAACATTAGTACAAAGTAAATTCCTGATCTGCAAAGTTTAGTTACCTGGCTTTAGTGTAATTACTCCGAATTCACAGACCTAGATCAAGTATGGAGGTAAGGACTTTAACTTTTCTGATCTGTATTTTGTTCAGTAATTAAGAAAGTATTGAAGATAAAGGGTCACCACAATAGGCAGCTAGCTAGAAGGTGAGAAATGACAACCTGTCCCTCACAATACCCTCTAGAGAGGATTACTAAAGGTGCCTACAGACACCAGAGATCAATGCAGATCAGTGAATATTTGAAGGTGTACATTCACATGACACACATAGCACCAAATTGTACTTCATTTGGGAGGAATGTCCCTCATTTGGTGCCAAATCCCTTTGTTCCTCTTTTCTCCTTAGTTGTCCTCCTTGGCCTAATGAATGCAGTGTCGAATACTACAGAGATTGTCAGCTTTCCCATTGGTCCCTCAGATATAAGATATTAGTATTGGTGTAGGCTGCAACAATGGAAGTATGCAATAGAGATCATATCTGGAGTTCAGCTTTGAAATATAACTATGGCCAAAATAAAAATGACATATTTGATGTAGTCTATCACTAGCATTATATATACTATAGAATTCTCCCACGTAGATGGATCTACTTCTAGTATAATGGTTAATTATCACATACATCAACTATTTCTGCTGGCACTAATAATGTTCACACTTCTACCTATACAATATATATAAATAAGAACTGTGCCTGTGCAACATAAACTCTCTTTATCTGTGTGTTCTATAACATTGTGCAAATTCTATATGTGTGATAAAGTGCAGTGCGCATGTACAAATGCAAAGTGTAATTCTACACAAAAAAATAATTGTAAACAATCCTAGTATGTGTAAATCTCTTACATTCAATAAAGGTGCACTGTGCGTTGATAAAGACAAATATGCATGCAACTATACAAGTCCTTCTTTGTGATTAAACAATGAAAATTTTTCCAAAAACTACCACGTATACTTTTATCCACTGTAGAAAGTAAAAAATATATATAAAAAAAGAAAAAATATATGTCTATAAAAATTAAATGTCCAGTGTCCACGTTTAAAAAACATGCTCCTTAGATCAATCTTTTCCTTTGACAATGGTCTCAAAAATGTGTCAAAAGTGTCCGATGTGTCCGCTATAAAGTTGCAGTCATGATAAAAATCACCGCCATTACTAGTAAAAAAAAATTATAATAAAAATGATTATATATAATGAAAACGATTCCCTATTTTTTAGACGCTATAACTTTTGCGCAAACCAATCAATATACGTTTATTTTGATTTTCTTTTTTTACCAAAAATATGTAGAAGAATACGTATAAGCCTAAACTGAGAAAAAATTTGCTTTTTTTCTTTTTTTTTTTAACCACTTAAGGACCGCCTACTGCACATATATGTCGGCAGAATGGCACGGCTGGGCACATCAACGTATATATACGTTGGTTTTAGTACCCAGCTGTGGGTCACGGGCGCGCTCCCGTGACCCGGTCCGAAGCTCCAGGATCGGGACTGCATGACTCGCGAACCCGATCGCCGCTGCAGTGCGGCGATCCGTCCCTGGAGCTGAAGAACGGGGAGAGCCGTGTGTAAACACAGCTTCCCCGTGCTTCACTGTGGCCGCAGCATCGATTGCGTCATCCCTGTTATAGGGGAACGCGATCGATGACGTCACACCTACAGCCACACAGTTGTAAACACACACACAGGGAACACTCAAAGTCACAGCGCCCCCTGTGGTTAACTCCCAAACTGCAACTGTCATTTTCACAGTAAAGAATGCAATTTAAATGCATTTTTTGCTGTGAAAATGACAATTGTCCCAAAAATGTGTCAAAATTGTCTGAAGTGTCCGCCATAATTTCGCAGTCACGAAAAAAATCGCTGATCGCCGCTATTAGTAGTAAAAAATAAATAAATAATAAAAATGCAATAAAACTATCCCTTATTTTCTAAACGCTATAAATTTTGCGAAAACCAACCGATAAACGCTTATTGCGATTTTTTTAACCAAAAATAGGTAAAAGAATACGTATCGCCCTAAACTGAGAAAAAAAAAAAAATGTATATATTTTTAGGGGATATTTATTATAGAAAAAAGTAAGTAAATTGCATTTTTTTTTAAATTGTCGTTCTATTTTTGTTTATAGCGCAAAAAATAAAAACCGCATAGGTGATCAAATACCACCAAAAGAAAGCTCTATTTGTGGGGAAAAAAGGACGCCAATTTTGTTTGGGAGCCACTTTGCACGACCGCGCAATTGTCAGTTAAAGCAACGCAGTGCCGAATCACAAAAAGGGTCAAGGTCCTTTACCTGCATTTTGGTCGGGGTCTTAAGTGGTTAATTGGGATATTTATTACAGCAAAATGTACAACATATTGCTTTTTTTTTAAATTGTCGCTCTATTTTTGTCTATAGCGCAAAAAATTAAAAATGCAGAGGTGATCATATACCATCAAAAGAAAGCTCTATTTCTGGGAAAAAAAAGGACATCAATTTTGTTTGGGAGCCATGTCGCATGACTGCCACTGGAGTCCTCTTCCACAGATGCTCAATAAGATTTAGGTCTGGAGACATGCTTGGCCAGTCCATCACTTTTACCCTCAGATTCTTCAGCAAGGCAGTGGTCATCTTGGAGGTGTGTTTGGGGTCGTTATCATGTTGGAATACTGCCCTGCGACCCAGTCTCCAAAGGGAGGGGATGATGCTCTGATTCAGTATGTCACAGTACATGTTGGCATTCATGGTTCCCTCAATGAACTGTAGCTCCCCAGTGTCGACAGCACTCATGCAGCCCCAGACCATGACACTCCCACCACCATGCTTGTCTGTAGGCAAGACACACCTGTCTTTGTACTTCTCACCTGTTTGCCGCCCCACACGCTTGACACCATCTGAACCAAATAAGTTTACCTTGGTCTCGTCAGACCTTAGGACATGGTTCCAGAAAGTAATTTCCTTTGTCTGCTTGTCTTTAGAAAACTGTTTGTTTTCATCATCTTTAGAAGAGGCTTCCTTCTGGGATGACAGCCATGCAGCCCAATTTGATGCAGTGTGCTGCGTATGGTTTAAACACTGACAGGCTGACCCCCCACCCCTTCAACCTCTACAGCAATGCTGGTAGCACTCATAAGTCTTTTTCCCAAAGAGAACCTCTGGATATGACGCTGAACATGTGTACTCAACTTCTTTGGTAGCCTGTTTTTCAAACTTTCTTCTTATACACACGCTTGGGTCCTGTTCATTTAACTATGACTAAGCATCGATTGATGTGAAATGCGTTAGGTGTTCTCGCCTCTATATGATTTGACCGTTGTACACTGGATTTTATTTATTTTTTACAATAAAGATGCCTTTTTACAGTGTGCGGCCGTCCAGGATATGTTTCCTCATCAAACTTGTATAGAGCCAGCACCTGTCAGCTCCCAGTAGGGCAGGAAACTTTCCTGTGAAAGTGCGGAAGCTTTGAGAGCGGCAATCCTTTTCTCTACTCAACTGCTTTGGTCGATCGTGGAGAGGCCTGTTCTAAGTGGAACCTGACTTGTTAAACCACTGTATGGTCTTGGCCATTGTGATGCAGCTCAGGTTCAGGGTCTTGAATATCTCCTTATAACCTAGGCCATCTTTATGTAGAGCAACAATTCTTTTTGTCAGATCCTCAGAGAATTCTTTGCCATGTGGTGCCATGTTTAACATCCAGTGATCAGTATGAGAGAGTGAGAGCGATAACACCAAACTTAACACACCTGTTCCCCATTCACACCTGAGACACCTTGTAACCCTAATGAGTAACATGACAGCGGGGAGGGAAAATGGCTAATTGGGCCCAATTTGGACATTTTCAGTTAGGGGTGTATTCACTTTTGTTGCCAGTAGATTAGACATTAATGGCTGTGTGTTAAAGCAGTGTTCCACCTAAAATTAAATTAAAATTAAAAAATTAAAACCAGCAGCTACACATACTGCAGCTGCTGGCTTTTAATAAATGGATACTTACCTGTCCTGAAGTCCAGCAATGAAGGCACCCCCAGCTGTTATTTCCATCAGCTGTTGGGTGCTGCCAAAGCCATTTCGGGTAAGCGTACCCCACAGTGTAGCCTTTCGGCTTCACCCTGGGAACTCTACTTTGTATGCGCGAGGCCCGCTCCTCTCTGCTACTGGCCCGGCAGCCCCACTGTCAAAGACAGGTATCCTGTCCTCCCCCCCCCTCCTAAAAGGTGCCAATTGTGGCACCGAATGGGGGGGGGGGAATCCGATGAGCATAAGTTGTTTTCAGGGGACAGCAAATTTACACTGTTATACAAGCTGTACACTCACTACTTTACATTGTAGCAAAGTGTAATTTCTTCACATGAATAGATATAATAAAATATTTACAAAAATGTGAAGGGAGTACTCACTTTTGTGAGATAGTTTACATCTTCTAGTCTATCTAACACTACTCTCTCTACAGGTTGACAATGCTACCCAAGGGTGGCAATGTTTTTTCTACAATGCAGTGAGTGTAGCCACACTAAAACAGGACGTGTGTTACTGGTCAGATCACCAGGTGAAAAACAAAGAGAACACAGCCACCACATTGGTAAACTGGTAAACTGCAACACATCAAATTTCTATTTTTGAGTTTTCATGTTTAAACCGGTGGTAAACTCACAATCCATATTTTCCCCCATTAGAAACAGTTTTCTCTAACTTACTTGTCCCTGGCCATTTTGCCATCCTCACTTGAGCCCATTACTAGCTGCAGTTCCATTTCTACTTTAGTGATGTCACTGGCGCATGTGCAATAGGTCCATCATCCATGGCACGATCTGTGTACCTTAAGTCAAGATGGCCCCCTGCTGTGCCAGCGTTACCATAACTTGCCACATAGTTATTCAATATTGCGAGAGTACTGATCTCGAGACCCAGTTCCTGCAACCCTAAGACCCGAGATTACAGGCTGTCATTTAGGCTTATCCTGTTCTCCATTTCAGGAACAAATCAGGTCCGAATTTTTGCCTGAATTTGCAACTGAAATGGAGCCAAAGATGCACAGAACCCGCACTGCTCCACGAGCACCCTCGGAGATGTGTGAAATGGCTCCACTGAGAGCTGGTCACACTCTCCTGTCATGCGAATTGGATGCGGAGAAACCTGCATCCAAATTCGCACTAGTGTTAACCCAGCCTAAGAGAGTGGGCGAAAGCAATATAACGCTGGATGCAGAAAGGAATACCCAAGATGGCACAGGGTTTCGGCCAGGATATATAAAAGTGAAAGTAAGGAAAATAATTCTACTGATACAAGCTTTTCTGGGGAATATAGCGATGAGAATTGTCATGATTTGAACAATTGTCCATATGGTTTTTTCTATACATGGTGTCTGGGTTTACTACCACTTTAAGTTGTTACAAGAATAGTGACATCCATTTAAGAAGGGATTTCTTTCAATTTGGAGTGATTTGTTCTCACATCTTATGTCTGCAGGACAGAACAAGAAGGGACTCTTGAATGAGACATACTGTATATGGAAAAAAAATCTGACCAGTGTTTTAAAGTGACACTAAACTGGTTTAAAAAAAAACCATCCATTTAATTATGTATTCTAAACCCAAAAAAGTGCCTTCAATTGTTTTGAGACTTCTTTTTTGTTTTGCTGCTGTGATCTGACTTCCTGTTTTCCATATTCATGGTCCCATTTTATGTAAGAACGTAGCTACCTTCTCTTACTTACTCCCAATATGGACTAGTGACTATGGTATGTGTAGCGTGGAAAGATTGGTGCATATGACTGCAACCGAACAGACTCATTCCAACCAAACATATGTGAAAAGAAAAGGTTTGGGAGGTCACAGAGGATGTTACAAGTAGAAAAGAGCCGAACGACCATCTGTTCAGTTCACATCAGAACTCTTGAACAAAAGTTCGAACACGAACAGGAAAGTCAAAAGTCCCCATTTTGTAGGCTTGTATAGAAGTTATTGGCCATAAAAAGTGTATGGAGGTCCGGGTACTGTCCTGGGGGACATGTACCAATGCTCGTTGTCGTTTTACGTCAGCATTTTGAAGAGGGATATCGTTGTTATGCCAGCAGCCAACTACCATAACCCCAGTATCCTCTTCTTCAGCGGACTTTTATCGGCGGGGGGAGATGGGCCCCCCTCCCGTCGTTCTCCAGTGCCCTCCGCTGTTTACCAGAGCCACCGGATGCGGCAGAGGCGATCGCGTCTGCTCCCTGGCTTGGCATGGAGACGAGTGAGGGGAAGATGGCCCTACCCATCTCCATATCATTGCAGGGTGGAAGCAATGTCAAAAAGTCACTTCCGCCCATAGCTCTTAAAGGGACCATTTTTATTTGTATTTTATTGCATTTTAGTGTAAATATGAGATGTAAGGTCTTTTTAACTACAAGATCTCATATTTAAAAGGACCTGTCATGCTTTTTTTCTATTACAGGGGATGTTTACATTCCTTGTAATAGAAATAAAAGTTACACAATTAGTTTTTTTTAAATCAGCAGCTACAAATAATGCAATTGCTGACTTTTAAAATATGGGCACTTACCTGTCCAGGGCGCCTGCGATGTACTTCCTCAAAGCCGATCTGTCCCTCAGCTCTCGGATGGAGGCGCCGCCATCTTCGGTAAGGGAATCAGGAATTGAAGCCTCGCGGCTTCACAGCCCGGTTACTTACTGCTCATGCGCAAGTCATGCTGCCCATCCTCACTGGTCCCTGCTGTCTTCTGGGACCCGTGTGTCTCCCAGAAGACAACGGGGGGGGGGGCGGAGTAGGGGCCAGACACGGCGTAGATCACTGCGGAGCCTGCAGCGATCTATGTTCAGAAGTGGGAATAAAAATATGGAAATGACACAGAGCAGAGACGAAAGAGCTGCACACCCGTGAAAATGATACAAATGGAAAGTTTCCCCTTGGGGCTTTAGACAGCAATATACCAAAAATCAGAATTTCAAATAAAAAGGTCATTTATTGGAAGAGTAATCCAGTGGCATGTATAAAATACAGTGAAAATGGTCTGGTCCAATGATACAATATATGTACAGTACAAATACAATTTGATGCAATAGAAGAACACAATTGTGCACATCGTTATATAGCGTGGGCCATGGGGTGTGCCCCGACGCGTTTCGACCTCTGTTCGGTCTCCTCAGGGGGACAATTAGCTCTAAAAAAATATATATATATATATATGCATACATTAAATTACATAGTTTGAAGTTTAGAAAAACGTCATACATGTTGTTCAATAAATCGTATATTTACCACTCAACAGTGAAGTAGCAATTCATATGACCAGAAATGTTGTCGATGAGTCCAGGGGGCCGGGCTGTCATCCACATTCCCCCCAAAAACACCACCAAAGGGAAAAGGGAGACCGCCCCAAGGGGCTTGCAAGGAGCCACACATAAAACGTCCACTGAAAAAAGGAGGAGTCGGCACCTGTGAAGACCAACCAGATATTATCCATGTGTTAGTAAGAAAATTAAAAGGGTAGACTCATGGCATATTGTGCCAGAGTATGAGTATATAAACGTTTCTAAATGTTAGTATGCCCATATAAGTGTATGTAAGGACTACCGGCAAATGTGTGTTGCCGATATGCTAAATCCTCTAGGTATGGCTGATCAGTATTACAAGTAATTGGTTAGAGTATTAAATAGTATGGTATGGAGTGGTGTGAGTGGGTGATCATGTGAATGAATATGGTGGTAGACAAAATGTGCAATGGTGTGTCAGGGAGACTGACAATATACAGTCAGATAAAGCAATATGTGCTGGGTGATATTAAGGATTGAAAAAAAAAAAATACCTGGGGTGAATGAAGCATTTATACTAACATCAGGGTGTACACTAGCTGTACGCTGGTGAATGACCAAAATTAGTGTTGTCTAAGACTAAAGCAAAAGTAAAAGTGTAGTGAGAAATAATAAAGTTTACCTGTGCAATGGTATGGTCAGGGCTTTTTTTCTGGGGGAACTTGGTGGAACTCAGTTCCACCACCTTTGGCTCAGACCCTTTGGTGCCCGCTACCACAATCACTTGTGAACACAGAAGTCTGGTTTCTGTGTTTACAAGTGACTGCTTTGTAACCCCCTGAACTCTGCACACTGTATGTAATGCAATTCTGGTATTTAATGCCCCTTTAAGACCCTTCTACTGTTTGTGAAATCTGAACGGGTCGTGGTTGAGTTCCTGCACCTATTTTCTGAGAAAAAAAGCTCTGGGTATGGTAGTAATAAAGGTTAGTTTGATCTAGTAGAGTTTTTTTGTGTTTGGAAACCTCCTTGCAATTGTGCAGGGAAAGATTCAGATGCCACAAGGGAATAAAAGCAGTAACGTCCATGCTGGCCTGCTTGCAATCATCTGAGAGTCTCAGGCCGCGTACACACAGCAGGGAACCTCGACGGGCAGAACACATCGTTCCGCCCCCGTCGAGGTTCCCCGCCGGCCGTCGAAATCGGCGACCCGCCCGTCGGGAATGGCAACCAGCCATTCTTCCAGGCGGGCCGTCGAGCAAATAGAGAGCGTGCTCTCTATTTCTGCTCGACGGGCTTCCCGACGGGAAGCTCGCCGAGAGCGTACACACGGCCGAGGTCCTCGCTGGAATGCAGCTTCCAGCGAGGTTCTCGCTGGTTTCCAGCGAGAACCTCGGTCGTGTGTACACCGCCTCAAGCATCCAGTCTTATATGGGCTAGTGTGTCTAATAATGAGTATGACCACACACAGGTGCCAGTAAGCTCCCCCTCCCCCACAGCAATGGGCGCCTGCGATGTACTCCCTCAAAGCCGATCTGTCCCTCAGCTCTCGGAAGGAGGTGCCGCCATCTTCGTTAAGGGAATCAGGAATTTAAGCCTCGCGGCTTCACAGCCCGGTTTCCTACTGCTCATGTGCAAGTCACGCTGCCCATCCTCACTGGTCCCTGCTGTCTTCTGGGACCCGTGTGTCTCCCAGAAGACAACAGGGGGGACGGAGTAGGGGCCAGACATGGCGTAGATCACTGCAGAGCCTGCAGCGATCTATGTCCAGAAGTGGGAATAAATACCTGTATTATACAGGTATCTGCTCCCCCCTCCTCCCTGAAAGGTGCCAAATGTGGATCGGATCAGCGGAAGTTCCATTTTTGGGTGGAACTCCGCTTTTAACTTGTTCACACCAAATATCAGAAAGAGCCTCAGTAACTGGTTAAAGGAGCAGTGATTTTAATGATGCCTAAAGTGAAAAAATAACAATTCTATTAAATATAGTGCCTGCCTGGGGAGTTCCCTTAGTCTGCCTGTAAAGTGGCGCATTTGTACCGTGTATAGAACCTGATGCAGTAAAACTGACATTTATAAAGAAAAAAAAGTGACATTTAAATAGATTTTCCCTAATGCCCCGTACACACGATCATTTTTTGTGATGAAAAAAAACGACGTTTTCTGTGAAGTAAAAAACAACGTTTTTGAAACGTCACTTTTCAAAGACGATGTTGCCTACACACCATCGTTTTTTCACAAAAAGCGAGGTTACGTTCACCAATCTTTTCCATTGAAGCTCGCTTCATAACTAGCTTCTGGTTATGCGCGGGTTGAAAAACGTCGTTTTAACCACTTCCCGCCCGGCCAATAGCAGATTTACAGCCGGGAAGTGGTTATGAAAACGTGACTAGCCGTTCTCAAACGTCTAGCACGATTTCAATGCCGCGCGCGCCGATCAGCGGCTCTCCTGACAGGGGGGGTTCGCGCTGATTGTTTATCAGCGCAGCCCCCCCTCGGATCGCCACACGGACCACCAGGGAGTGCCCACATTAGACCACCAGGGTACTTAAAAAAAAAAAAGGACAGAAAAAAAAGGGGCAGTAAAAAAAATGCCAATCAGTGCCCACACATGGGCACTGATTGGCAACATTGATCCATCAGTGCCACCCCTCAGTGATCATCAGTGCCACCCCAGTGTCTGTCAGTGCCAATCCATGCCCAGTGCCCACCTATCAGTGCCCACCTGTGCCACCTATCAGTGCCCACCTGTGCCACCTATCAGTGCCCACCTGTGCCACCTATCAGTGCCCACCTGTGCCGCCTATGAGTGCCCACCTGTGCCGCCTATGAGTGCCCATCTGTGCCGCCTATGAGTGCCCAGTGCTGCCTATGAGTGCCCATCAGTGCCGCCCATGAGTGCCCATCAGTGCCGCCCATGAGTGCCCATCAGTGCCGTCCATGAGTGCCCATCAGTGCCCCATACCAGCGCCGCCTATCAGTGCCCATCAGTGCTACCTAATCGGTGCCCATCAGAACTACCTCATCGGTGCCCATCAGTGCCACCTCATCGGTGCCCATCAGTGCCACCTCATCGGTGCCCATCAGTGCCACCATATCAGTGCCCGTAATTGAAAGAGAAAACATACTCATTTACAAAAAAATTAACAGAAAAAAATAAAAACTTTATTTTTTTTTCAAAATCTTCGCTCTATTTTTAGTTGTTGCGCAAAAAAAAAAAAATTCAAGCATGTTGGAATTTTTTTTGGGTCGTTTTTTTAAGACAAAAAACAACGTTTTGCCCACACACGATCAATTTAAATGACGTTTTAAAAAACAAAGTTTTTTTTCATCGCAAAAAACGACCGTGTGTACGCGGCATAAGAGCTTTCTTTATTTAGTAAACAAGGGCTTGGGGCCACAGTTTAGTGTACTCGGAATAAGATTAGGATAAATTCTGGTGTCTCGTTGGCAGACTTTGGATGGAGATAACAACGTTTTTCACCACTGTAAGCAAGCCTTATGTGAAAAGGCCAAATTATAGTACACTCAATCCAAGATTAACATTTTTTTGTTAATCTTAGTGTCTCTTTCACAGACTTAGAATAGAAGTAACAGCATACCTCCCAACTTTGTGAGATGGGAATGAGGGACACCTATCAGCAAAAGTATGCAGGCATAGGACACACCCCTTGCCATACCCCCTTAAAGGAGAATTGTACACAAAACAAGATTGGTTAAACCCACAAATGCTTTTTTTTACCACTATTCCTTTATATTGGCTTTTTGAATTTACAAATGCAGCCATTTAGAAATTAGATAAAAGGTTTAACGCTGGAAAACACTTTTCTTGCTCATACATTACGGAACAATTGAGTTCCTCCCCTATATAATCCCTCCCAAATGGAGAGTACCTCAGTTTTTTCGCCAGGGTCTAAGGTGGTTGGTCAAGTTGAAAATATGCTAGGAAGAAAAAGCTCTTTTGATGGTCTTCTGTGGAGGCTTAGGGGCTATAACTGGATCCATACCTTGGGCTAATATCAAAAGCCTAAGATGGGTGGTACCTGTGCCTCGCGTAAAGAAGAAACAAGGTTTGCCTGAGATGTCTCTCTGCAGAGGTCTGGGCTCTGGGATCCAGGCTTTGGTGTACTAATGCAACTGTGGCACAAAAAGTTACTGGCAGAGCCTTCTACAGGTCTAGGTGTGAGGTTCCTCTAAGTAGCAACCCATGGAAACCTGAAGGTTGGCACAACATTACCCGCTGTGATGGGTGAAGGCTGGATCTACAATTCTTTTGTAGCTTTCCTGCGGCAGGGATAAAGGTAAGAGAGGATAATTTTTAAATAAATGTTATCTTCTGTGAGTACGATGTCTTTCCTGGTTTTCACCACTAGAGAGAGAAAGTTACATAGCTGGTGTATTGCCCGTGCCTGTGCGCATGCACGGCACACCTGTGTGCAGGGGCCAAGAGGCTTGTTTAAAAGACCCAGCACGCCAGAGCCTTCTGTAAAGTGGCATGGACATAGAGCTGTGGGCTGTAAAGAATTCCTGTGGATTGGACCAGGCAAACCTAAGAATCCTACTCGGCATCAAGTTGTGCAGTGATTGCATTTTTGTGATAGTACCTCTGCTTTGCAATAAGGACTATGTCCCCCAGAAGAGGTACAAGGGCTAGTAAAAGAGGCACTAGGAAATCCCTGCTTATGGCTAAGAATTCTGAGCATGCCTGCAGTTTACCATCCCACTCTGTCAGTCTGGTAGCAGCCTCCCAGGATGATCATGTGCCCATGTCTGGTTTTTCAGCTTCTCCTATGGCAGATCCTGTATACGTCACTGAGGACACTTTAAAGGTGGCTTTGGATGGCTTAAAAGGAAGGATTGCTACTATAATCGCAACCTCCTTAAAAGGTGGCAGAAATCAGGGTAGATCCCCTTCGTCTGCTCTGGCTCTCTCATCAGATGAGCATTCTGAGGGTGAAAAATCCCTCTCTGGAGATGAGGATCATGTGCAGTCTGAGGACTCAGAGCATGAAAGGATTCCTTCTACCTCTCAGTTGCTAAAGATGCAGGTGCAATATTATGCAGAGATGGTGCATGCCACTTACAAATTGCCTCCTGTTGAAGCTTCTATGTCCTCTGTTTCCTCTTTGGGATCTCAGAAATCCCCACAGGCTGCATGCTCCTTTCCAGTTCATCCCTTGCTGGATAAACTGGTGTATGATGACTGGGTTCACCCAGATAAACTGTTTTCTCCTCCTAAGCAGTTTTCCCTCCTTTATCCTATGGAAGAAGGTTTTATTAAGAAATGGGGGGTACCTGCTACAGATGCAGATATTTCTTGTGCAAACAAAAGCCTGACCTGTCCTATAGACAATGATCAGGGCTTTAAGGATCCAACTGATAAAAAGCTGGAATCTTTATTGAAAGCCTCCTTCTCTATGGGCGGTGCTGTAGTACAACCTGCAGTTTCAGCAATTGTCATATGTCAGTTCCTCAAGAAAAAAATGAAGCAGATAGTTAAGATTCGGGCAATTCATCTGGCCCTCAGAGTCTGCTCTTACAGACTGCAGGGTTGTCCTGTTTGGATACAGTCCGACAATGCTGCAGCTGTGGCCTATATCAATCACCAAGGGGGCACCAGAAGTCTGGATGCCCAAAAAGAGGTGAATCACATCCAGTCCTGGGCAGAAAGGCATATTCCTTGCCTGTCTGTGGTCTTCATTCCAGGGGTAGAAAATTGGCAGGCCGATTTTTTAAGCTACCAGCAACTGAGTCCAGGAGAATGGTCTCTACACCCAGACATATTTCAAATCATATGTCAGAGGTGGGGTACCCCAGATGTGGACCTGCTGGCTTCCAGGTTCAACACAAAACTGGACAAGTGTCAAGGACAAGAGATCCCTTTGCTCAAGGGTCGGATGCCCTGACAATTTTGTGGGATCAATATTCTCTGATTGATGCGTTCCTTCCAGTTCTGCTTCTCCCACGATTCATTCAGAGAGTCAAGAGGGAAGGAAAGCTGGTAATTTTGGTCGCCCTGGCTTGGCCCAGGAGACCCTGCTACGCAGAAATCGCAAGGATGGCAGAAGGAAGACCTTGGGTTCTCCCACTACGCTCGGACCTACTATCGCAGGGTCCAATATTCCATCCTGCCTTACAAAGTCTAAATTTGACTGTTTGGCTGTTGAGACCCACATTCTGATAAACATGGGCTCTCAGGCCCAGTCCTATCCACTCTGGTTAATGCTAGGAAGCCGGCCTCCAGGCTCACCTGCTACAGAATCTGGAAGGCATATGTTTCCTGGTGTGAACCCAAAAGATGGCATCCTAGGAAGTATGACATTAATAGGATTCTGGCCTTTCTTCAGTTGGGCTTAAATATGAAGTTGGCCTTGAGCACTATCAAGGGCCAAGTCAATCTCAGCCTTGTCTGTATTCTTTCAAAGACCGCTTGCCTCTCATTCCCTAGTCCGGGCCTTTGTTCAGGGAGCACTGCAATTGAATCCGCTGTAATTACACGCCCCTGTTAAACAGCAGGGCAATGGTGCCAGCCAGATAGCCACCCACAGCAGGGCCAGGGTGCCAGCCAACCACCCACGATGACCCACCCACAGCAGGACCAAGGTGCCAGCCACTCAAGGTGACCCAACCACAGCAGGGCCGGGGTGCCAGCCAGCAACCCATGGGTCCTGGAGGGGGGTATCTCACTAACAGAGACTCTCTAATGGACACTGTTAGAGAGAGACCCCCTCCAGGGCCCATTAGACGCAGTTGTAGATTCTAATGGGGCCTGGAGGGGATGCTTTCTAACAGACCGTGTAATGGACACTGTTAGAGAGAGACCCCCCCTCCAGGTCCCAGTAAAAAAAGGCAGCAAAATGTAAAGGCAGGGTTTGGGTGGGTCATGGGCGGGGTCAGGGGTGGAGCCTGACAGGGGGCCCTTGCTTTATTTAGTCCAGGGGCCCCGAGTGTTGTTAGTCCGCCCCTGCCAGTAAGCTCAAGTTAAAATGTGCAGAATGGTGCCCGCTGGTGTACATTGTACATGTGTGCCGTGTTTTGGAACACATCTCAATGCTGTTTTTTTTTTCTTTTATCTCTTATCTCTTTTTATCTTTGTTAAACCTGACAGTCCATTTACCTTTATGTGCTGGTGTGAGCTTAAATAACAGGACAGGAGGCAATCCGTTGGGCAATACTGCCCAAACAAGGCTGGTGTGAATGAGCTATTACTGCATTCTGCAGGGTAGGGGGATCCTGTAAATACCTAATTATATATTTTCTATGATATAATACATGCCGGTGATTACTGCTTAGTATGCTTCTCATTGCCTACTCTCGCCACTTATTAAATGTCCGAGAACCAGAAGAATGAAGAAAG
Source organism: Rana kukunoris (assembly GCA_029574335.1). Taxonomy (NCBI): domain Eukaryota; kingdom Metazoa; phylum Chordata; class Amphibia; order Anura; family Ranidae; genus Rana; species Rana kukunoris. The sequence goes on from CM056052.1 coordinate 137,348,594, forward strand.
CCTTTGTGCTTGTAACTTGATGCTGATGGCAGTTGGCAGCTGCAGGTCCCACAATAAAGGGCAGTCTGTGTCCCAGGGCTGTGACAGGTGTTCAGGCTACTGCCTTGCTCTGGGGGGATTATACGGACTTAATATATGAGACCCCCTAACTACACATCCCTTTTATAAGAAGATGCTCATTGAAATTGCCTGAATTATGTATTTAGTTCTAAAGATGACTCCTCGTTAAAAGAAAAGGCAAACTACAATAAGTTAGCGCAGAAAGTGTGATTAATGTCTTTTTTACAAGTCTGTACGTGTGCATAAATTTGTCGCCTTTCTGCCCAAGTACAATCCACCCATTTATTACAACCGTATAAAAAGGTGATGGAAAATGGTTCTTTCTCTAGTGTCTGATTCAATCGTTTATGAATGGTTGGATGGCTGCACAAAACTTCACAGTATATATTATATTTTAAAGAACATCTAAACCCAAGAGCAAAAACGTGATAGATTGCAGCGTACTAGTTCTTCGATGTGGTGGTTGCGTTTTGTTTAAAAAATAATAATTCTGCCTTTATTTTCACCTGGCGATCCTGCCAGTAACAGTGCAGCACAGGCAGCAAGCACAGAAAGTTATGGGCACACAATATTTCTGGCAGGATCAATGGGTATTTTGCACTTATGGAACAGATATAACAAAATACATTCAATTACATCTTTAGCAAACCAAACGTTAGCAAAAGAATACTTTTTGGGAGGGTGCATGGCAGACTTAAACTCAGGGAGACTAGGTTCACTAAAGGACCCACAGCAGTCTCCTATTTTAGTACATATATTCAGTGGCATATCTAGCATATCTGGCACCCAGGGGTTATACATTTGTTAAACTCCCCCCCTATGAAAAAAATATTTTGCTGCAATAAATCGGCCCATGCAGTAAGCCAAGCTAAATTGTGGGTGTGGCCATATTGCAATAACAGTGGGAAGGGCTAAAGGGGCATGGTTCAAAAAAAAACTTTTTTTTCTAGGGTAGAGAAGGGATCTGGACACCAGATTTTTAAAAAAAGAGGACCTGTCACACCTTATTCCTATTACAATGGATGTTTACATTTCTTGTGATAGGAAAAAAAAGTGATAAAAAATTAAAGGGACAGTGTAAAAAATAAATAAAGATTAAAAAAAACTTTTTTAACCACTTCTCATCCGGCCTATGGCAAAATGACGGCCGGGCGGTGGTTCAGTTATCCTGACTGGATGTCATATGTTGTCCAGAAGGATAATAGCCAGCGCACGCCTGTGGGGTGTGCATCGCGGCGATCGGTGGTGCGGTGTGTCAGTCTGACACAGACGGAGGCACTTAAACACGTGATCAGCTGTGTCCAATCGCGGCTGATCACGATGTAAACAGTAAGAGCCGTTGATCGACTTTTCCTCACATCGCGTCTGACAGACGCCAGTAGAGGAGAGCTCATCCACGGTATGTACCCCTTGGCCATCCACATATGAAAAAATATGCACAATAGATGCCAATCAGTGCCCACAAATAGGCACTGACTGGCAACATTATGGTCCAGATCAAACAAGTGATGCCCAACAATGCCACCCATCAGTGTCATCAGTGCCACCCATCAGTGTCACCTCTCAGTGCCCATCCATCCCTATCAGTGCCCATCCGTGCCACCCATAAGTACCCACCAGTGCCACCCATAAGTACCAATCAGTGCCGTCTATGAGTGTCCATCAGTGCCACTTATGAGTACCCATCAGTGCCGCATATCAGTGCCCATCAGTGCCGCCTATCAGTGCCCATCATTAGTGCCCATCAGTGCAACCTCATCAGTGCCACCTCATCGGTGCCCATCGGTGCAGCCATATCAGTGCCCATCATTAAAGAAGAAAAGCATGACAGCGCAATTGTCATTCAAATTGAGACAGCGCTAAAAGCTGAAAATTGGCTTGGGCAGGAAGGTGTATAAGTGCCTGGTATTGAAGTGGTTAAAGCACCCCCGTTCCCTCATGCTCGCGCACAGAAGCGAATGCATATGTAGGTCACGCCTGCATATGTATACAGTGTTTGCACCACACATTTGCGGTATTGCCCCGAACGTTATAGCGAGAGAATAATTCTGGTGCCCGGCCTCTTCTGTAAGGCTGCTTTCACACTAGTCTGCTGTAAAGCAGCGCTTTGCCGGCAGTTCGGCTGCATTGCCCATTTATTTAACAGTGAGTGGTGGAGGAGCGGTGGAGGAGCGCTCCTTTACCGCTCCAAAGATGCTCCAAAGATGCTGCTTGCAGGACTTTTTTTAACGTCCTGCCAGTGCATCGCCTCAGTGTGAAAGCACTGAGACATTAGGGGAGACGTTTTTCAGGCGCTTTGTAGGCACTATTTTTAGGCCAAAAGAAACTCCCTGAGTTTTTCAAACCCTAAAAAAACTCTCTGAAAAACATAAAGTGTTGTCTTTTGAGATTTTTAAGCATCATAGTTTGACGCCATTCCACAAGTGTGTACAATTTTAAAGTTTGACATGTTAGGTAACGATTTACTTGGCATAACATTATCTTTTATATTTTACCAAAACTAAGGCCTCTTTCACACGGAGCGGTCCGCACACTGTGCAGGGACCGCCCTGTCTCTCCTCCGCTATCCCCTATGGGGAATCGGATGCCAACGGACCGGCTGCAATGTTGGGTACTTATAGGTGGCACTGCTGGGCACTGATAGGCGGCACTGATGGGCACTGATATGCAGCACTGATATGCATCCCTGGTGGCACTGGTAGTAATTTTGGATGGGCACTGGTTGACAGCTGCCATGGCACAGATTGCCATTTCCCTGGAGGTCTAGGGGGCATACCTGGCAGTCCAGTGTAGATGTCCTGGGCGGGCATTCGAGGGGGGCTGCACCGATAAACTATCAGCACAGACCCTCCCCTGTCAGGAGAGCAGCTGATCGGCTCTCTTCCACTCGTGTCTGTCAGATGCGAGTGTGCAAAAGCCGATCAACAGCTCTTCCTATTTACATTGTGATCAGCCGTGATTAGACACAGCTGATCATGTGGTAAAGCCTCCGTCAGACTGACACACCGCACCACTGATCGTCGCCATGTGCCAGTTATGATATCCAGTCAGGATAACTGAACCACCGCCCGGCTGTTATTCTGCTATAGGGCGGGCGGGATGTGGTTCTAAAGGTAATTAAAAAAAAAAAATAACAAACATATCATACTTACCTCCACTGTGCAGTTTGTTTTGAACAGAGTGGCCCTTATCCTGGTCTTCTGGGGTCCTTCGGCGGCTGTCTCAGCTCCTCCCCGCAAGAGCTAACCCCCTGCTCTCCCAAGGGGGTTAGCTCGTGGGCGCGCTCCCGTAATACAGCCATAGACACCGAGTGTATCACCAGAGAAGAGAAATGTCAGAATTGGCCTGGGGGGGCAAGTGGTTAAAAATGACAGTGAAATGGCTAAAATAAAGCTTTGTATCCCTTGTGATAAATAGAGGGGAGTTGCACCCACTGGGATCTTTAACTTAAGGACCTTGCCTGTTTTTCAGACTCGGTGTTTACAAGATTAAAACATTTTTTTTTTGCTAGAAAATTACTTAAAACCCCCAAACATTAAATATATATATATATATATATTTTCTAACACCCTAGAGAATAAAATGTATACATAGTTGCACAGCGGTCTTACAAGCACACTTTTTTTTAAAAAAATCACTTTTTCGAATTTAAAAAATAAGACAACAGTAAAGTTAGCTCAATTTTTTTTTTATATTGTGAAAGATAATGTTACGCCAAGTAAAATGATACCCAACATTTCACGCTTCAAAATTGTGCCCGCTCGTGGAATGGCGACAAACTTTTACACTTAAAAATCTCCATAGGCGATGTTTAAAAAATTCTATAGGTTGCATCTTTTGAGTTACAGGGGGATCTAGGGCTAGAATTATTGCTCTCGCTCTAACGATCACGGTGATACCTCACTTGTGTGGTTTGAACACCGTTTTCATATGCGAGCGCTAATCACGTATGCGTTCACTTCTGCGCACAAGCTCATCGGGATAGGGCGATTTAAACATTTTTTTTGGTTTTCTTATTTATTTTTATTATTTTTATTAATTTTTACACAAAAAAATAAATAAAAAATGGGTCACTTTTATTCCTATTACAAAGAACATCCCTTGTAATAGAAAAAAGCATGACAGGTCCTCTTAAATATGAGATCTGGGGTCAAAAAGACCTCACATCTCATATTTAGACTAAAATGCAAAAAAAAAAAATTGTCATTTGAAAAAATGACAACAAGAAAATATGCCTTTAAGAAGCATGGGCGTTTTGACGTTGCTTCCGCCCTGCTATGCTATGGCGACTGGTGGGGGCCATCTTGCCCTCACTCGTATCCCGCCACTGCCGATGGCTCCGGTAAGCAGCAGATGGGGCGGGAGAGCGGAGGGGGGCCCTCTCCCGCCACCGATAACTGTGATCTCGCGGCGAATCCGCCACTGAAACCACCGTTATCATTTAAAGGACCGCTCACTAAAAAGATGGATATCTCAGTTGTGGCAGCGGCTGCTGCTGTTACCAAGATATCCATCTTTTAAAAAATTACGTATATATACAGTGAGTGGTCCTTAAGTGGTTAAGGCTAAACTGTAACTGGTGATGATCACAGGTTGCTATGGTAACGCATTTCTGCCCTTTTGAAAATGAGATTTTTAATAAAACTGCTAATTTTCCTGTACGTTTTGTACTTGGGGACAGGTCAGTTCTGTCAGTTCTGCTTGGATGTATGGATGAGTGATGTTTTTTTTAGCCATTTAACCATTATGTCATGGGACTCGGTGAAAATAACTGTCACTTTTCTGAACTTAAGCCTCCTTGTCCTGATATGTAGGCTTTGTAAGTTCAGTTTTATGCGATTTATAAATGACACTTAATTGGCTAAATTTAAAGATTGTTCTTTCTTATGCTAAAGCTTTGTGAATTGAGCCTACCCGAGGTTCTTTAACTAATAAAAAGAATCACTGATTGGCCAGTGGTATTTACTATTGGCAGCGCTATATTTCCAGCGTATTGCAAAGGGACTCAATTACCAGCAATACAGATATCACCTGTGTATGAGTTTTAGCCTTTAAGTGGAACTAAACCCAACAGATTTAATGCCTTCCCAACACAGCTACATACAAGGCATGCTGGGAATGCCGACTGTCACATTTGCTTGTGTTCTCAACCAAACTGTCAATCCATCAAATGGGTGGCGCCTTAACGGATTGGCATGGCAACTGCAGCTCAAACAGAGGGTGTAGATGGCAACTTCCTTGGCTGTAAAGGAGAGGAGGGTTTAGTTCCGTGTTAAAGGATACGTTAACCTTTTAGGAATATGTTACATGTTACACGCATATTTGGGGTGTAACATGTAACATTCTCCTATGCACCCGCCTCCCGCCACCTCCTGCCTTTTTCAACGGTTGATGGCACTTATAAGCCTCATGCACTCTCATTAAGGGTTGTTTTATTTTTTTTGTATGGCTCTAAGCGCCCCTTAATGTGTCCATGTACACACAGGCGTATAGAGGCGGAACAAAAAACATTCATGGAGCAGAAAATTTTTGCAGAAAAAAAAATCATGCCTTGCCTAAATGCGCGTTAGGCGCTCGAGCAGTAATTCATTTCAATGGCCACAATAAATTATTATTCTGATCAATTAAAATAATTCATGCCACGCGCCTAAACGCTTTTATTAAAAAAAACGCAGGTATAGCCATATTTTTTGGCACTGGGCAAACCATGGAGGGCTGGGAAAATGGTGAGATCTTAGCAGTTTTATATACCCTTTTACTGCCACCAACATATGTGCCCCCCCTCCCCTGCCATGCTTCTTGGGCTCCGCTGTCCCGGTTGTCACGTGGGTGGAGTGGAGGGAGACCAGCTAACTCTTGTTTGCTGATCTCCCCACCCCGCAAAGAGCCCGGAAGCGACATGTATAACATCACTTCCGGTTTCAGGCGTCAACTGAGGGCAAATGAGACATTAGCGGTCTATTGGAAACTACCATCATTTTACACTCTAGGGTGTCCGTTAAAAATAAATAAAAAAATGAATGTTCAAGGGGAAAATGAAATTTTTAGGCCCAAAATGATTTAAAAATAAAAAAAGCCCTGGTAGCAAAAGGGTTAAAGTATCTAAACCCAAGAATGTCCGATCCACCTATGGTCCACTAAAAATGTTTTACATTTTTTTTTTTTTTTTTTTTTTACTGACTTTGATGTTATATATTATATCTTGGGAAATGTTTCACTATTAACCACAATTTCTCTCTCTTTCCGTAGCATTGTCCCATGCTGAGCTTCCATACAACCATCTGGAGGCCAGAGCCGCCTCCAAATTGGTGATTCCATGCCACCTCACCATTGACAGAGTGACTGGCAATCATCGGATTGACATAGAATGGAGGATGGCACCGGCTGGAACCCACAAGTACATGACCATCATGCAGCACGGTGGCATCAAACTGCACCTAGGTTCGACCCATGCCATTGAAAAGGACTGTTCTTTCGCCATCATTCCTCTCCGCCTGGAGGACAGTGAGACGTACGAGGTCCACGTCAATGTGGATGGTGTACAGAGCGGACCGGTTAAAAAGATCTACGTTCATGTAGCAGGTAAGTGTTAGATACAGTAAGTCCATACCGAATGCACACCTAAGCAACAAAATGTTTGGCCCCTGTGAGTGCGAGGCCTTAGGCGACCGCCTAATTAACCACTTGCCGACCGCCCACCGTCATTATACGTCATCACTTTAAAGATGGATATCTCGGCAACAGCAGCAGCTGCTGCCACAACCGAGATATCCATCTCTTCAGTGGGCGGTCGGTCAAACGATAACGGCGGTCTCCGCGGTGGATTCGCCGCGAGATCGCCGTTATCCCCCTCCCGCTGCGCTCCTGCGCCCTCCGCCGCTTACCGGAGTCATCGGTAGCGGCGGAGGCGATCGGGTCCTCTCCCGTGCTTAGTGGGGAATGCGAGTGAGGGAAAAATTTCCCTCATCCGTCCCCGTAGCTCTGCTGGGCGGAAGTGACGTCAAAACATCAGTCCCGCCCAGCGTCTTAAAGAGACATTTTTTTTATGTCATTTGAAAAAGTGACATTTTAAAAAAATTTTTTTGCATTTAAGCCTAAATATGAGATCTGAGGTATTTTTGACCCCAGATCTCATATTTAAGAGGACCTCTAATGCTTTAATGTTTACATTCCTTGTAATAGGAATAAAAGTGATAATTTTTTTATTTTTTTATTTTAGTGCTAAAAATTGGTAAAATAAATAAAAATAAATACGAAAACAAAAAAAATAATTTTTTTAATCGCCCCGTCCCGACGAGCTCGCGCGCAGAAGAGAACGCATAAACGAGTAGTGCCCGCATATGAAAACAGTGTTCAAACCACACAAGTGAGGTATCGCCGCGATCGTTAGAGCGAGAGCAATAATTCTAGCCCTAGACCTCCTCTGTATCTCATAAAATGCAACCTGTAGAATTTTTTAAACGTCGCCTATCGAGATTTTTAAGGGTAAAAGTTTGACGCCATGCCACGAGCGGGCGCAATTTTTAAGCGTGACATGTTGGGTATCATTTTACTCGGCGTAACATTATCTTTCACAATATGTAAAAAAATTGGGCCAAATTTATTGTTGTCTTATTTTTTAACCACTTGCCGACCGCGCTATAGCAAAAGTACTGCTACAGCGCGGTCAAGCTACTGTGACACGACGTCCCTGGGACGTCGTCGTGCACTTTCGCGATTGCGCTTCCCCTGGGACGCGCTCGCGAAAGTGTCCGTGCATCACGGATCACGGTAAATTGCTGCTGATAGCGGCCGTTTACCACGTGATCGCGCCGTCGAATGACGGCGCGATCACTTGTAAACAAACCGGCGTCATTTGATGTCGCCGGTTCCTCCCTCTCCTGCGTCTCCTCTCTGTACCGTTCGGTACAGTGTGCGAGGAGAGGGGGGGGGGAGCGGGGTGTCAGCAGCTGAGCTGTGGCTGGATCTGTGACAAATGCAGTCACAGATCCAGCCATCCCTCAATCCATCCCAGCTCTGCAGTACCCCAGTACCCTGCAATCCCCAGTACCCAGCAATCCCCCAGTACCCAACAATACCCCAGTACCCCAATACTCAACAATACCCCAGTACTCAACAATACCCCAGTACTCAACAATACCCCAGTACTCGGCAATACCCCAGTACTCGGCAATACCCCAATACTCAACAACACCCCAATACTCAACAATACCCCAATACTCGGCAATACCCCAATACTCAACAATACCCCAATACCCTGCATGATACTTTGCAATAACCCAATACTCTGCAATACCCTGCGCGATACTCTGCAATACCGCCTATGGGGATTTTTAAGTAGCGAAGTTTGGCGCCATTCCACAAGTGTGCGCAATTTTGAAGTGTGACATGTTGGGTATCTATTTACTCGGCGTAACTTCATATTTCACATTATGAAAAAAAATTGGGCTAACTTTACTGTTTTGTTTTAAGCACAAAACAGTTTTTTTTTAAAAAAAAAAACACGCGTTCAATAAATTTCTGTGAAAATACCGTGCGAGATAAAAAGTTGTAACGGCTGCCATTGTATTCTCTAGGGTCTTTGCTAAAAAAGCATATATAATGTTTGGGGTTCTATGTAATTTTCTAGCAAATAAATGATGATTTTTCCATGTAGGAGAGAAATGTCAGAATTGGCCTGGGTGTTCCAGAACGCCTGATGGCGTTTCCTGCATGTTGGGCCTCTTTATGTGGCCACGCTGTGTAAAAGTCTCACACATGTGGTATCGCCATACTCGGGAGGAATAGCAGAATGTGTTTTGGGGTGTAATTTGTGGTATGCATATGCTGTGTGTGAGAAATAAGTTGCTAATATGACAGAAACAATTTTTTTTTGTTTTTTTTTTTTACAGAATTTTCAGTCGTTTTTCTTTTATAGCGCAACAAATAAAAAACCCAGAGGTGATCAAATACCACCAAAAGAAAGCTCTATTTGTGTGAAAAAAAGGACACAAATTTCAAATGGGTACAATGTTGTATGACTGAGTAATTGTCATTCAAATTGTGAGAGCACCGAAAGCTGAAAATTGGTCTGGTTAGGAAGGGGGTTTAAAGCGGAGCTCCAGCCGCGGGAATTTTTTTTTTTAAAGTCAGCAGCTACTAACAGTGTAGCTGCTGACTTTAAATAAGGACACTTACCTGTCCTAGGTGCCCGCGCTGACGCCCCCCCCCGATGCCGGTCCCACGATCGCTCCGGGTCCCGCGCCGCCATTCACACTATGGGAAACAGGCAGTGAAGCCGTACGGCTTCACTGCCCATTTCCTAGTGCGCCTGCGTGAGTCTCACGCTGGCTTGTGAATGGGCGCGCTGCTCTCTGAGAACACACACAGTTCCCAGGAAGCAGCGCGCCCCATTCACAAGGAGAAGAACAAGAAGAAAACACACCGCGGTTCAGGAAGAGGCAGATTACGGACTTCCGCATAGCAACAGCTATTTCGGGTGAGTATTTTTTTTTTTTTTTCAAACAACATTGTAAAATGTTGTTATCCTGGGTGGAGCTCCGCTTTAAGTGCCCAGTGGTCAAGTGGTTAATTTAAAAAGTTAATTTTTTCCAAAAAAAGTGCGCTTGTAAGACCGCTGCGCAAATACGGTGTGACAAAAAGTATTGCAATGACTGCCATTTTATTCTCTAGGGTGTTAAAAATATATATATATAATGTTTGGGGGTTTTAAGTAAATTTATAGCAAAAAAAAATGTTTTAGTCTCGTAAACACCGAATCTGAAAAACAGGCTCGGGGCTTAAAGCTGCCTCTGCACACAGGAGAGACGTCTTCCTGCTCTATATATACATATACAGTATACGATCTGCAAGCGTTTAACAAATCAATACTGCAATCAATGACGACGCAAAACATAAAATGTATTAGCAAAATAATTTTATTGATAAGAATTTTTATACTTTATAGAAACATGACAAGTCACCCAACGCGACCGACAAATACATAAATCTTATAATCACACCCGGGGAAAATATTGCCCATAACGAGTGTAACGGGATAGAGCTTCATCTATGAAAGTATTTCCAACAGGAAGTGTCTCCACGGCAGCCAATCAGAATCTCTGGTTTATTTATTTAATTATTAGCCAGCGCCCCCTTCTGTTACCTGCACCAGGGAGGGGAGCAGCACAGACAGTGCTCATTTCAGACACTTTGACAAAGGAAACCCAAAAAAAGGTTTGCAACATCTTTACAAAAGATAATCGTTTGTACAGCTGCCGACCCTCCCCTGAGGATACATGCTTATATATTACAAACATTCAAATATCATTCTGAGCTTTATCTGTATAAATATGGAGGCTCCTCAACCTCTTGCCGACCCCCCTACCTGGGAAAATACGTCAATAGCGGGTTTTGGCTGCAGCTAGATGCCAAAACCACTGTATTTTCTTTTCCCTCAGGTGATTCTCTTTCAGATAAAAGCGATCCCTGCGGTAGGTTTGGAGCGGGATCACTTTTAGAAAACAGTAGACATGTGCAGACTGGAATATTTCGTTTTTTCGTTTTCGTTTGGAAAATAAATTTATTTAGTTACTCCCGAAAATCGTTTTGATTTATTTCGTTTTTCGTTGGGGAATAGCTTTCGTCCGAAAATCCAATAATACAAAAAAAAAATATTTGACGGAACGTTGAATCTTTTTGGTTACTGGTGAATGGTCAAAGTATATTCGACGGAACGTCGAATCTTTACGACTCATACATCAAAATCTATTCTCTGAAATGTCGAATCTATTATTTCTATAGTGTCGAATATTTTCTCTATGGCCTCGTACACACGAGGGGATATGTCCGCTGAAAACGTTCCGATGGACCGTTTCAGCAGACATCTCCGCTCGTGTGTATGGGCTAGCGGACAGATTTCTCCACCCGACAGATTTCAAAGCATGCTTTGAAATCTATCCGGTGGGAATCTGTCCGCCCGACATGTCTGCTGGTTAGTACACTTACCAGCAGACATGTCGTCCCCCACCGCCGCCGCCGAATGGATTCGGCGCATGCGCGGAAGTGTTTAACTTCCTGGTGCGTTGACGTGGCGGTGACGTGGCGGCGGGGAATTTGATCCGATGGTGTGTACACGCCATCGGATCAAACTCCCGATCGGACATATCCGATGGAAATGGTCCGCGGACCGTTTTCATCGGATATGTCCGATAGTGTGTACGAGGCCTATGATGTCAAATCTTTTCCCTATAATGTTGAATCTCTCTATATCGAATTTTTACCGCAACGAAAACGAAAATAAAGCATTTTTTATGTCGGATCTTTCGATTTTCGTTTCTTGCACTTTCGTTATCGTTTGTTAATACGATAACGAAAAAAACAGATTTCAGGAAAGATGCCCAGGAGCCACCTGGCCCCATAGAGATAAGCGATGGCAAGATGGCTGCCACTCATCTCTATGCTCTTGGAGGACCAGGGCGACGTCATGACGACACTTCTAGTTCTCGGACCGTGTTAACATATTTTTTTTCTAAGGAGAGATTTTGGGGTCTTTTATACCCCAGATCTCTCAATAAAGAGGACCTGTCATGCTGTATTGTTATCATAAGGGATGTTTACATTCCAGTGGCGGTGCGTTTATAGAGGATGCCGGAGCGCCACCCCCTCTGGCTCCCGCACATGCCACTGATTGATGGCACAGTGGTGACAATGGGCACAGTGGCGAAAATTGATGGCACAGTGGCTGCGTTTGATGGCATGGCACAGTGGCTGCATTTGATGCCATGGCACAGTGGCAACAATTGATGGGCCAGTGGCGACAATTGATGGGCACAGTGGCTGCATTTGATGGGCACAGTAGCTGCATTTGATGGGCACAGTAGCTGCATTTGATGGGCACAGTAGCTACGTTTGATGGCTGCAATTGTTTTTTTTTTTCGTTTGTTTGCTCCCCCCAAAAATTGTGAGCACCAGCCGCCACTGTTACATTCCTTGCGATAGCAATAAAAGCATAGCTCCCAACTGTCCTGAATTTGGCGGGATTGTCCCAGATTTGGCGTTACTGTCCTGGATTTGGAAGGACTGTACCGGATTTGGAAGGACTGTACCGGATTTGGCGGGATTGTCCCGGATTTGGAACAAAGTCCCTCATTCCCTCTCATTTGCCCCTAATTTTGGTCTGATCTATATAGTAGCATATAAAATGCACTTTTAATCTTTTCAAAAAAGTCTCTCCAGTGCTAACCCTTTAAACCAATTTCTAAATTGCTGCATTTGTAAATTTCATAAGCCAATATAAAGGAATTAAAAATAGCACTTGTGGGTTTAACCAATATTTTTTTTTTTTAAGAATTCTCCTTTTAAGGGGGTGTGGCCTCTGCCTACAAACTTTTGCTAATAGGTGCCCCTCGTTCCCATCTCAAAAAGTTGGTAGGTATGTATGTCAGGATGCTACATTTTCAAGAATGATTTAAAAAGGGATAAGATTAAGTTTGAAAAATGATGGGACTGCTGATTGGGTACCCCAGGCCTAGCACCTATGCCCCTGCTATCCTGTATATCCAATATAATTGGCATTCACCCTCTGAAGTCCATCTCCAATCCAAAGACCCTGTATGTTAAGTGGCTGTGTGTTGAGTGTTTATCATCAGTTGGTGTTCCCTTGTTCCTCACCTCTGTTGGAATATTCTTAAAGAATATCTATGGTCAAAATGTAAGCATGTATATTTGTTTTATCATTGTATTTGTATTTGTATTATTTCTAGCCTACTCATATTAATCTGCACAGCCTTGAAGTTTGTAAACATACTTTGTGAAGATCCGCAAATATTTACTTCCTTGAATTCTGTAACACACATTCACCATGTCCTGTAAATGGGCACTGCTGTGTTACTCATTTCACACAACTTACCTTCTGAACTACAGAAGTGCTGAGAGGAGGAGTTTCAGGAGGCAAAGTCAGTACAGGAATCACAGCTTGCAGGCAGGAAGGTACTATGGGATATGTAGTCCTTAGAAATTCAAAGAACAGATGAGATGCTGCAAAGCATGCAGGTAATTCAGGAAATTGTGGAAATAGATGGCCAACAGACAAGCAGCACTCACATCATGAAAGTTTTTTTTTTTTTAAGTAAGCTTATATTGGATTGTTTAATAATAACTATACAAACAATAGTTTTTTTTCAATGCTGATGTTATAACATGAAAGTGTGTGTTGTAATTATAGAGTCTAGATCTGACTATTGTGATAAAGTCGCAAAATTAGCGATAAATGTAGAGTTGCACAGTCACTGGTCTTCAAGCAGAAATAGCTAAAAAACACGGTTTTATTGCATCCAACAGAAAAATATACAGGGGTTTTCACAGTCCATACAAAATGGTACCTTCAGCCTCCTGGCTTACACGTATAACGGAAAATACCAAGCCACCTGGCTATCTTTAGCAGTAGCACCACACAGCTCAGGCTCCCTCGTGAAGCCTCCCTGACTCCTGTCAGCCACCTCAGACTCACTCCTGTCAGCCACCTCAGACTCAGGCCTCTGGGTATTATAGTGCAGCCTGCACTCTCCAGCTTCTCTAGCTTCTCCAGCTAATTTAGTGCACACCTGCACTCTCAGGGTTCTCCCTTCCAGACCTGGACTCCTCGGGAGGGTGGAGCCCAGAATGCTGGTCCTGAGTCTTCTATCAGGCCCACACACACCTGCACAATCAGTGTGCTGATCTATTTGAAAATCTGGACCCAGGACTGGGGATTTCATCCCACCTGGATCTTTACAAAATCCCCAGGCTCCAGGTCCCAAAGCGTACTTCATTACAAATTGAGGGAACTGAAATGCCAGTTTCTTCTGAAACCAGTAAATACGCTGGAGCCCCTCAACCCGACTGGTTGAGAACCCTGGGTCACCACACCCCTGGGGTACCACACTACTACATACCTCCCCACCTTGTTTCGACCCAGAGGGCAGAGAAACATACAAGCCTGAATCCTTGATTGGGGCACCTCTGCGCCAGCTGTAGGCCCAATCTTTTTTTCGGGTGCGTTTCCAGGCACGCCCTATCCTGGATCGAAACGGGGTCCTATCCTTCTGTATCCCCAGCCTACTCCCTCTGTCCTTGGGGTTCCTGAGCTCATGTTTTTTTTCTGGTGGCCACCTGCCTTTCTTGCTACTTTTGGGTGTACCAATTTTTGCTAGCTCACACTTTTCCATGTCCTAATGTTTGTTCCTCTCCATACCATATTTGAGAGTATCTCCGGGTATCCCAACTGGTACCTCTTTGTAGGTGAGAGAAAACATTTCTGCTTTTGCTGTGTCCGTATCTGGCCCTTCCTTCTTAGGTGTAACGGGTGAGGCAGTATCCGCGCCATTTACTAAATACTGCTCAACCGCACTTCGGATTGCATTAGCAGACATGTCCATCACCACATCAAGCGGAGAGACCTCTGACATCTCCAGCAGCCCCCCAGAGCACCTTCTGTACTCAACCGTATGCGGAAGCACCCTCTCAGGAAACCGAGAGATCACTTGCCACATTATTAGGAAGCACCGTGACTAATTTTAACCGGCACAGGTTGTACTACCTGGCTCCATCCATTGGTACCACGCAGCACCACCACCTCTGACTGTAATGGAGGCACCCAGGTATACAAGGACTGTGCTTTCACCAGTTCAAACATCTCCACTAGCATATCTGTAACTTCTACACACTCCACGTCAATATGCCCAACATCTTTGAGGACCTTAACCTTATTAGAGACATGGAGGGGCTCTCTTATTGGGGTGACACTGGTCCCTCTCTGAACGGGCACCCACTTACTGTCCAAACTTAGCGTCATTTGTTTCCCCATGTATACTGCATGCTTCATTCTGTCAGTTTCATCACTAAGATCCTCATAAGACTGCGGCCTTGTCCTAGTCTCCCTCTGAGGGACATCCTGACTATCTCGCCACTCTGAGGTTTCTAAGTCATGTGACACCTTGCTAAGCTTTGGGCTATTTCCCTCCGACCATGGTTTACCAGAATCCTTCTCAGATCCTAGAAATTCCACAAATCTCAGGAAATCTTCCTCAGAATTACATTACCCTCCTGAACCTGTAGGGGGCCTAATTCTGCTATACCCTTTAAGTCTTCTGCGTCAAACATACCATTCTCTGTCTCACTATCATTTTCAGGGTTTGCTACAACCATATCAACTTGACCAAGACCATCAGGTCTACCATTATTTTTGTTGTCACCCATGGTAACCAAACCATCAAAAATCGCTAACATGCTGCATTTTTCATCATGGTCAGAAATATCAATGCATTTGTCATATTTAATTTCACCCATGTTCAGCAGGGCAGTGTCTGGAGAGGAACTGCACCCAGCGGTGTGGTTGTCTATGGCAGCTTCAGTATACACCAACTCCACTGGCATGAGATCCTCTGCCAGCAACTGTCCTGACCGCTGAACATCATCGCATAACACAACATTTGGACCTTTAACTACAATCACTTCATTTATGGCTGTGTCATCTGGCACTTCCATCAATACCTGCTCATTTAGCGTGGCATCATCCATTACCACATCATTAGGCCCTTTTTGGATCACAGACATGACCTCCTCTGTGCGGTCGCCGTTACTTGGCGTTTCTATCTTGTGAGCAATATCATCTGCAGCAGCAAATGCACCATTGCATATAAGTTGCTCTGCAGGTCCTTCATCTGGCACTGCAGAAATCATGTCTGCTCCACTTTTAACAACAGAGGCCTTTTCCAACAAAGCCAACAGGCTTTTTGCCCATCTGTCCCAGTCTGTTATCTCTGCGCTACCAGAGGGACAGAGTGGCACAGCAACAGACACATTGCAAACGTCACTTTTGTCTAAACCAGACTGTGGTAATACATTTTTAACCAGAGCAGGCTGCAATACCACACTCTCACCACCTTGCTCTGGTGGCCCTTCATTAAATGCATGAAGACCTTCACACCTGTCATTGCCAGACTGCAATAACACACTTCCACCATGAGTGTTTTCAAACATATCAGTTTTAGCATTTAATATTTCATTATCACAATGTTCAGGTACCGTCTTATCCCTCAGAGCGGCACCATAGCTGTCCCAGGCAACCTCCGGCTCCAAAATGCAGAGCTCCCTGGGGTTTTCTAGGGACACCTCTGTGGCCTTCATCACGGTTGCTAGGGGAGATAGCACATCTTTAACTGTATTAATATCAAATTTTTTATCTCTAGTGAGCTGCACTAGCCCATTAGCAGCTGGGCCATCAACTTTAACCAACACAATATTATCAGTTTTACCCATCACATTGTCATATTCAAGTTTACCACTTGCCTCCCCACTGAACAGGGCACTGCAGCGAGGCAAGTCCTTTTCCACACAGATAGTGGGTCTCCCATTTGGGGTCACTGCAACTGCAGTGTGCACATTCACATAGTCAATCTTTTCCATGCATTTACCAGCAACAGTCTTACCGATCACTGAAACAGGGGTTGCCATGTTCATTTGAGTACGTTGTCTTTCAGTGGCCAACCCTCCCTGGTGGCCATGGGATGAAACTGCAGCAGCAATTTCTGACTCCTTAGCACCCCCAGGAGGCACAACAGGTACTGCCTCACTGTTGTCAACACACTTGCACAAGGACCTGTGCTAGCGGACAAAGACTTCTGCCCAGTACCCATATCTCCAGCCATGTTCCAGAACCTGGGACAAGAAAAAATTCCATGTCCAAGCTGACCACATTCCAGGCATGGTACTCTTCCAGCTGTAATTTGCGGACTCTTCCAAATGCAGCGACCCTCCGATCCTTGACGCATTGTTTCTTTCAACCTGCTACGCTCTTCTGTCGGCAATATGTTTCTTACATGGTTTGCAGACTTGGTATCACCACCGTTGCTACGGGCAACCACATATCTCTCGAACTTCTGTTTCGACTTTTGAACACTCCTGGCGCTCAACTCAGGTTTTCCAAACATTGTTGGAGTCAACATGCCCCCACTCACTGCACCGCAAACAGCGCTCTTGCTTTAGACCCTTAGCAGGACTTCCCCAACTGCATCCTCTTTCAAACTTAGGACTTTGCATATAAACAGCTGGCCTGCCTGCACCAGCGTTGCCAGGGGCAACCACATGCACTTCCCCTTTAACAGGAGTTGGTTTAGCAAAAAACAGTCTGCGATACTCTCCAGCAGGCTCAAATCCTTGCATCATCTTCACAGTCACTCCACCAAACTTTTGCACTGTCCAGCAAATATGAAGCACTGTCACTTTAAAGCAAGTTGCTTTTCACTTCATGCAAGCTCTCAGCTGCACACACAGATTGTGCTGTCTCAAGCACACAAACAGTTCATATATCAGATGAACTTACTTTTTTCCGTTTTCCGGGTCCTGTACCTTTAAGGCCACTGTAACTGTAAATTGGCCGGTACAACAACGAACATCCCACTGCTGCCACCACTTGAGATAAAGTCGCAAAATTAGCGATAAATGTAGAGTTGCACAGTCACTGGTCTTCAAGCAGAAATAGCAAAAAAAACACGGTTTTATTGAATCCAACAGAAAAATATACAGGGGTTTTCACAGTCCATACAAAATGGTACCTTCAGCCTCCTGGCTTACACGTATAACCGAAAATACCGAGCCATCTGGCTATTTTTAGCAGTAGCACCACACTGCTCAGGCTCCCTCGTGAAGCCTTCCTGACTCCTGTCAGCCACCCCAGACTCACTCCTGTCAGCCACCTCAGACTCAGGCCTCTGGGTATTATAGTGCAGCCTGCACTCTCCAGCTTCTCTAGCTTCTCCAGCTAATTTAGTGCACACCTGCACTCTCAGGGTTCTCTCTTCCAGACCTGGACTCCTCGGGAGGGTGGAGCCCAGAATGCTGGTCCTGAGTCTTCTATCAGGCCCACACACACCTGCACAATCAGTGTGCTGATCTATTTGAAAATCTGGACCCAGGACTGGGGAGATCATCCCACCCGGATCTCTACAAAATTCCCAGGCTCCAGGTCCCAAAGCGTACTTCATTACAAATTGAGGGAACTGAAATGCCAGTTTCTTCTGAAACCAGTAAATACGCTGGAGCCCCTCAACCCGACCGGTTAAGAACCCTGGGTCACCACACCCCTGGGGTACCACACTACTACACTATGTATGATCAATAATAACATATAAAGTATATAGGATATATATATGAGATATAGAGCATGTGGAGCATGTGTTTGCGCATTGAAATAAGCATTTCATCATCTTTGGCCATTTTTACCATATCCACAACACTATGTCTATAAAATATATATCCCTGGTTAGCCTATATTTTTAACCCCTTGCATGCAGTGACTGTTTCATTTTCTGGTTGCAGTTATTTAGGTGTTATCAACCACAGTGCCCTATGTTTTGTGCATGTACCACTACCCACAAGTTCTTTTCATGTGGACACTTCGCTGAGAGACACAGCAGGCAAACACATGGGAGAACACTTGTGACATGGGTATCCACAGCCTATTGCATTAGGGTGTGCACCCAAAATGTACATACATGCATACACACACTATTATAAATTAATACACTAAATAAATTAATGTAAAAAAACATTTTAAAATGTATTAAAACATGACAATGTCAGTAGACTGAATAAAGGAAGCGACGACGTGGCAACACGAAACGTACGTCGAGGCGCTTGGTTACGTACATCTACGCACTTCCAGTCCCACTGGTCTCTCCGGAGCTGAGAGGTGAGCTGAGAGGTGGAACGCACGCCAGCTTTCCCCAGCTTGGAATCTCTTCACATACTTTGCTACGTCCGCAAGCCTCAGTGCCGGGACTCAGGTACTTATACAAGTAAGAGGCCATTTGGCAATGTATGTATTTTATTGTTCTTATTAAAAAGTTATTACGCTATGGTGGTTTCCTCTCCTTTCTCTGAAACGGTATTGTGATGTGGAGCTGGATTTAAAGGGAACATACGGTCGATTTTGGATTACTGGTTTTGTGACCAAGCTGTATTTGACCTCTTTTTAAGTAAATAGGTCAACACCTTGTGGTAAGGAGCCATCCTTTTTCTGTGCACGTTTGGGGTCAATCCTTAAATTGGTGAAGGCCGACACCGTTGTTTTGAACACATTTTCTGAACAAGAAAATACATTTATTAATGGACTTTTCCTTTCACTTCATTTGTGTTATTTTTCAGCACTTGGATCATCGGTTTACTAAAGTCACATATATATTAATTGTCAATTAATGTTACTTTGGCTTTAGTTACAATTTATTACTGGCACAAGTTGTATTTAGTTCTATTCATTATTTCTTCAACGCCCCTCATACTTTATTCAATTTCCAATTCAGTTCACTGTTTTTAGGGTGCAGCTTATTAATGTAATATTCACTGTATTGCACTTAATTATTTAATTTAGTTTTGGAGCGAGATTTTCATTTTCCTTTTCAATGTCAGTAGACGTTATCATCAGGGCAGTGGACAGTGTCAGTAGTTCTTTATTGTTATAAAAAAATAAAATAAAATGAAATTCCTTTCTATAGTTTTTTTTTTTTTTTTTGGAAGCCTTATTGGGGAACTTTGGTGAAGCATCTTGGGTCTGAAAAGATCCCTGATGTCTCGCTTTTGAGACAAAGAAAAGGATCTAAGGACAGAGATTCCCCAGTCCCTCTCTCTGAAGCCTCAGCTGCACTGGACAGTGAATTCATGGGAAGTGATCTGTGCTAAGCAGCTTTCTGTACCTTCACAAGTTTACTATGCTTCAGTTATGAATGCACACAGGAGCGATCGGTACCAGTCATTCCGAAATTAAAGGGCTGGTAATTAACATATTTACCAGCCCCTTCCCTCATTTTCCATCCTGACACATCCCCTGCAGCAGCCAATGGGAGAGGAGGGAAGCCATCAGCGCTGCGGAGGGAGGGGGGTGGTGTGGGACATGGGGGGCCCAGGCATCAGGAGGAATTGGTGCTCCAAAAGGTGATGGCACACTTCCTGCGTATACCGATGGCTTGTGATTTTACTAAATGTTATTGTTTCAATTAGGACTGGGTAAGAGGAGGGAATGAGATGAGTACAGGGTATGGGGTTATTGTACCTGTATTCTTTAACAACAAATGTTCATTATAAAAACACCTAATTCAAAGAAGAAAAACCCAGGTAGACAAATTTCCCACCAAAAAGACTTATGACATGATATTTCATCCATATGGGAAATGAAATGTTATGTACATACATGGAGGCGCATGCGTGAAGCCTAGCGGGACAGACATGCCGGGCTAGAGCTCCGCTCCGTGAAGGAGAATTCCCGCCGATATAGTACCGAAAATCAAGGCGAAAACGAACAGGGATTCGGTACAACTTCCACAGAGGTGAGGGATACTTTTTATTCGAAAAATGGTGCTGGGAAGAGCAAGAAACAGGGACAAAACGAATCCTGTCAGCGGTGCTCAGCTGGCTAAGAGCGCTGCAAAGAAAGCACCTGTCCCCTCAGAGAGCCACACCTCAGTGAAGGCACACCAAAGCACAGCCAAAGCTGCTAAAACTGCTGCACTTATGGCATCCCTCAGAGACTTGGACTCAGACAGTGAGGAGGAAGACAGAAATGTGGGAAAACTATCTACATCACAGGACGCCACAATCCCCTCAGGTATTTTAAAACAATTTGAAAGAATGCTCCATAAAGCCCTGCAAGTCACCTCAGACCAGATTACAGCCAACCTTACCAAGGAAATCAGGGAGCTGGGTAGCCGCACGGAAGCCCTGGAAACTAGAGTAGAAGAAATAGAAATATACACCCAGGAATGCCTGTCAGAAATAGACACTCTCAAAGAAGAAAATTTAATACTGCAAAGCAGATTGGAGGACTTCGAGAACAGGGCCAGGAGGTCTAACCTAAGGTTTAGAGGTATCCCTGAGTCAGTCACAGACCTGCAAGCCACTACTCTGGCATTGTGCCAAGAGCTTCTCCCTGGGATACCGGTAGAAAGGCTAGAAATGGACAGAGTACATAGGGCACTCACCTCTTAAAAAAAGCTGACGGTCCCCCTAGGGACATAATAGCAAAATTTCACTTCTACAAGACAAAAGAACAAATACTGGAAGCCGCCAGAGGAAAAGAATGTCTTTCATTTCAGGGCCACAAATACCAGATCTTTGCAGATATATCGCAACTGACTATAACTAAAAGGAGGGCTATGAAGCCTCTCCTAATGGAGCTACAAAACCGCAATATAAAATATCAGTGGGGTTTCCCCTTCTCACTGCGATTCACCTATCAGGGGACAAAAATTGTATGCAGAACACCAGACCAGCTTCACCAAGCTCTTTTAGACTTCAAGTTAATCGACAGGCCAACTTCAACAAGTACAACACGCAGGAGAACAGCATCCTCCTCTCCACGCAATGATTCACCATACCAGGAACAAAATAACGGCGTGCAACAATCAAGTAAACGTGGCAGATTCATGGACCAGCCCCAGGAACAAGAAACAGATACTATGGACTGAACTTTCCATACAAGAGCATTCTAACAATGCACTTCTCCCTTTACCCAATAATCCGATTAATCTGGCACCCCAATCTGACTCTACCTCTGCACAGGAGGCCGCAACACCCCACCAAATTTGACCTCACTTTTCTATCTAACCTATAGCAGCTCCCCCCCCTCTTTTTTTTTCACGTTCTAGAACTCCCAACTCCAATTACTAAGCATCTACCCACTTTATAT
This sequence comes from Rana kukunoris, assembly GCA_029574335.1. NCBI lineage: Eukaryota > Metazoa > Chordata > Amphibia > Anura > Ranidae > Rana > Rana kukunoris. The sequence goes on from CM056052.1 coordinate 137,370,351, forward strand.
GGAATGGGGCAGAAACCCGCTGTCTTGACACATCCCCTTGCAGCACTTTCACATAGATGCTCTCCCTAGTACCACTTATTCCTGCCCATAGATTGGAAGCAAAGCAACCCCGCCTGCACACCTCAGGCCCCCATCTAAGCTATGCTCCATTTATTTAGAAATGCTCTCCCTAGGGCACTACTAATCAAACACCCTACCCTCATCAAGCTGACACTCTTCAGCAACGCAACTTCAGGCACCCTGAGGGGAGCCTGAAAGTTTTATCTTTTGCCTTTTTGTTTCTTTTTTTTCAGTATGCGGGTCTCCGATGCACGGAAACAACATGCGCCACCTTAGACCCTCCTCTGGACCCGGCAATATTATGCCGGACCTAGACGTGGGCATTTTTTCCCCTGAAGGGAACTTGTTCTCCCCTTCACGGGCCAGACTTGGACACTCAGTTAATATAAAGTTGTTTAAGAATTGTATGTCTTGTAATGTTTTATATCTTTTTTTCAAGGATAATATTTTTGACCCCCCCCCCTTTCTTCTCCCTTCCTGTCTGCATGGGCTGGACCGGGACATCGCACCGCGAACGGCCAAGGTAAGATTTTCATGATGGTTTGGCTGCCATGGCTCCGTTAAACTTGTTATCGCTCAACGTACAGGGCCTCAATGTTCCTCAGAAACGTTCCAAGGCATTTAGACACTTTCAGGCTAAGAAAGCACATATAGTTTTTTTGCAAGAAACCCACTTTACCCCTCAATCCACTCCTAAATACTATAATGCATCCTACCCACAAGTATACACAGCATCCGCCTCTACCAAAAAGAGAGGCACCCTTATTGCATTCCACAGATCAACACCCTTTACCTTGAAGTCAGAAATAAAAGACCCAGAGGGACGCTACCTAATCCTAACAGGGCACATAATGGACACGGTAGCGACGGTAGTGTCATACTATGCGCCTAATCAGAACCCATTACCGTTCATGTCACATCTCCTCCAAATCGTTAACACGCACAAGATGGGAGCTCTCTTCATGTGCGGTGATTCTAACCAGGTTATCCTCCCTTTCTTGGATAGAACCCCTTACGCTCCCCCAAAACAGAATACTAAGGGGTCCCTCCCCAACCTATTATCTAAACATAAATTGGTGGACACTTGGAGAGAATCCAACCCAACGAAACGTATATATACATAATACTCGAACCCTCATAGATCTTCTAGCCGTATTGACCACATCTTTACTACTATTGGAATGTTGCCAGAAGTACTTGATTCTAGCATCATTCCCATTCCCTGGTCAGATCACAATGCAGTCTTCACAACTTTCTCATCCACAATTCCTAAGAATCATGACCCTACCTGGTATCTCCCAGAAGTTCTCCTTAAACATCCCGTCCACTGTTCCGCAATTGAGCAAAATTTAAAAGAATATTTAGAATTCAACACTGACCCAGAAACATCTCCCCTCACACTCTGGGAAGCCCACAAGCCTGTGCTTAGAGATTTTCTTCAAAGACAACTGGGAATTCATAAAAGAGAACGCTTGCAGTTAGGGAGAAAATTGGAAACAGATTACAACTTAGCTTTCCTAGCCTTTCAGCAGAATCACTCCCCCAGCACCAAAGCACGCTTAGATGAGACCCGCCTGGAATATGACCTTTTCCTTACGAACTCTGCTATAAAAACTCTAACCAGGTCCAAACACTCCTACTATAAGAACTCCAACAAACCGGGAACACTCTTGGCAAGAGCTTTAAACTCGATAAACAAGTCCCATAACCCAGTAAAACTGAAAAACTGAAAAACTGAAAAACCTCACCAGCAACCACATCAAAATAGTGCAGAAATTTAGCGCCCACCTCAAAAAATTACTTTCGGAATCAAATACCTTTAATAAATCGGAAACTGACTCCTTTTTTTCACAATTACAACTCCCGCAAGTGACAGGAGCCCAAAGAACAGAATTAGAGAAACCAATAACACACGATGACGTCATGGGAGCTATAAAAGAACTTAAGCTAAATAAAAGACCAGGTCCCAACGGGTTTTCAGCCAGATACTACAAAACCTTCACTAGCATAATCTCCCCCACTTTAGCAGATGCATACAACGACCTCTTAAAATCAAACTCCTTCAGGCAGGAATCACTAACAGCCACGATCTGCATGATCCCAAAACCACACTCTGACTCCACCCTTAGCGAAAATTTCCGCCCTATATCCATGTTGAACACGGATATTAAACTCTTAGGTAAAATTCTAGCCAGCCGCCTAAACAAGATTATAGGATCATTGATTCACCGGGACCAGGTGGGTTTCATGCCCACTAGACAGGCAGGGGATAATATTCGGAGGGCATGCTTGCTTGCTCATTCAGCCAAGGCGAGGAAAATCCCAGCCTGCTTCATATCTCTGGACATCAAACAGGCCTTTGATTCCGTCTCGTGGTCCTACATGGAATATACCTTACAGAATTGGGGCTTCGGTCCAAATTTTAGAAATTGGGTTATGGCACTGTACAACAATCCAAAAGCTTACGTCAAATACGCAGGTTACAAATCTGATACGTTTGCAGTCCAGAGAGGAACAAGACAAGGCTGTCCCCTATCTCCTTTGCTGTTCGCCCTCCTGATAGAACCCCTAGCCCAAAGAATTAGATTGGACCCTAAGATATTAGGCATAGAATTGGGTGGGTTTAAACATAAATTATGCCTCTACGCGGATGACATTTTACTTTTCTTATCCTCCCCCCAAGTGTCCGGCCCTAACCTCATCCCAATTCTGAATCATTTCGCAACTATATCAGGTTTAGCAATTAATCCTAAAAAATGTCTTGCCCTAAACATTTCATTATCGGACACAGAATTAACAGCTACCAAATCTGGACTCCCCTTTAACTGGCCCGGGAAAAGCATCCCCTATTTAGGAATCCACCTAACAGCAGAAATAGCAGACCTATTCTCGTATAATTACCCTATACTGTTAAAACATATATCAAGTCCACTGAAATCTTGGACGCAACTTCCCCTGTCGTGGTTTGGGAAATTAAACGCAGTAAAAATGACAATATTGCCGAAGCTCCTATACCTTTTTAGAGTACTCCCTATACCAATTCCGGCATACTACATGAGAATAATCCAAAAACGGATCTCTTCCTTTATTTGGGGTCCCTCCCGACCCAGAATCAAACCACAAGTCTTGGAACTCCCCAAAACCAACGGCGGGATTGGGTACCCCAACTTCACAAAATATTACCAAGTGGCCCAATTGGCGACTCTGACAAAATATCACGCTAAATGTGAAATTCCCCTTTGGGTTTCAATTGAAGCTTTAGATTGTGATCCCATCTCAATATCCAACTTACTGTGGATCCCCCCCAAATCTCGTAAAAATATTAGCAACCCTATCACCAAACACTCACTTACCCTCTGGGACAAGATCAAGGTAAAGAAAAACCTACAATCTCCACATTGCCCTCTGCTGTCTTTTATTAAAAACCCAGATTTCTACCCCGCCTGGGTCTTCCCTAACACATTCAAAGAATGGATAAAGAGAGACTGTACTCAAAAGTTCCAGTTTTTTAACTCCAACTCCATTGTCCCCTTCCCGTCACTCTGTGATTCACATGGTATACCACATGGTGAACTTTTTAGATACCTGCAAATAAAAAATTTCTTTCTCCCACCAGTAAATACACCAATTTCACCCATCATATACTCCGGTTTTGAAAACATATGTAAGGACAATCCACACGCCAGACGTGTGATTTCCACCCTATACGCCCAGCTGCAAACACAATCTGACTCTTGGAAACTACCATATATTAGTAAATGGGAGGAGGACCTTGGTGCAGAATTGAGCCCCGCAGAATTGAATCAAATTTGGCTCAATACCAAAACTGCTTCAATTAATGTATCAGCCTCTGAGACAAACTATAAAGTGCTTTCAAAATGGTACTTGGTGCCGGCAAAAATAGCTAAATTTTCACAAAATCATTCAGACCTGTGTTTCAGAGGCTGTACAGAGAGCGGAACATACTTTCACACTTGGTGGTCATGTCCAAAAGCCCAATCATTTTGGTCTGAAATTTTTCAAATAGCACATACTTTAACTAATAAAAAAATACCATTAGACCCCAAACTGGCATTGCTCAACCTAAAACCCAGTATCTTGTCGCATATACAATTTAACCTGATTAAGCAGCTTCTTACGGCAGCAAAGCAGACCATAGCGAAGGCATGGAAAACCTCGAGCATTCCAGTGAATGAAACAATCAACAGAATGAGTAACGCGATGTTATATGCCAAAATGACGGCAATAGAAAATGACATGATCACCAGGTTTGAACAAATTTGGACGCCCTGGATTACATACACAACACTGAAAGCTTTTAATAAAGATGTATTGTTGCCATGGTAGCCCACCCATCGAAACGGCAATTGAACCATCTTGGCGGTTGATGGGATTTCCCGGTCCGGTCCTGCAGACACCCCTCCCCCAATCCCCTCCCTTCATGCTTTATTTCTCTTTTCTTTTTTTCTTTTTATTCTTGATGTTACAATTTTTACTCTATTAAGGAGTTTTTCTTTTTCTTGTAAGTTGGTATGAACTGTTAGTAACTCATGGGCAGATATTTTATATAGATGCCTCAGTTAACTTTATCGTATAATCTACTAGACATTAAGGTACGAACTGAATATAAAAGGAAACATCTCCTTTGATCCGTTCATTACTTCACTGTACCAATCTTATATGGCAAAACCGTAAAGTACGCCCTAACGGTTTTCACAAGAGGAATGTTATTTCATGTTAGAACTCCTCTCAACACTGCTAAGTTTCTTTATTTCTACAATTGCATATTTGTACTCTCTTTGTTTTTCTTTTGTTTAATATTCCTTATATTTTTTGTATACCGCCTATTTCATATTCCAATAAAGATATATTTGACAAGGAAATGTTATGTACTATGCTTACATTATTCCAGGGCTCAGAATTTTAACATCATCACCTTCAGTGCCATTGTATTGGATGGCATATGTGCATTGGATCCAGCATTCTCTCCCTTCTTTAGAATCTGATAAGGAGTAATTTTAGCAAAATTTAGTTGCCAATTTTGCCCTTGACAAAATTTAGCTAAAGTAGAAACTCTGGGCCAGATTCACAGAGCCATTACGCCTGTCTAACTGGTGTTAGACTGGAGTAATTTCAAATTACGCACGTTTTCTAGCTAGTCGGAAACCTCAAATCATGAATAGACGGCTGCGGGCTTCAATTCGACTGGATTACGTGTTCGTACGCCTTCGGATCTACGCTGCAATAAAATTGCGGCCACTGGGTGGACTTCCCGTTGTTTTCCGCGTTGGGGTATGCTAATGAGCTTTTGCCGGCGATCCCTGAAATTACGATCTTCATTCGCAATCTCTTACGGCACCTTTAGTCATCTTTTTTTTGCGTAACACTATACCAGCTTTTTGCTGGTCTAATATTAGACAGCCCATGTTAAGTATGGCCGTCGTTCCCGCATTGAATTTCTACGTTTTCCGACGTCTTTTATTATTTTTTACGTAAGTCGTCCGGGAATAGGAATGTTCGTAAACGACGCTACTCAAACAACGAATGACGTAACGACGTGAGTTCACGCAATGCACGGCGGGAAATTTCTGAAAGGAGCATGCGCAGTTCGATCGCCGCGGGGACGCGCTTAATTTAAATGCTTCACGCCCCCCAATCGCATATTTCGATTACGCGGCGAGAAATAGACTACGCCGCCGTAGCGTAAAATCTACCAGGATTCGGTGTAGAGCCTGGTGAAATACGGCAGCGTAGAGTATTTCGATTACGCAGCGCAATATTAAGTGTATCTGAATCTGGCCCTCTTAATTTTGCTATAAAGGCTATAAAGTGTGTGTTTAGATTAGTTTACTTTACAAAGCATACCCCACTTTTAAGAACACAATGGGGTTTATTTACTAAAGCTGGAAAGTGCAAAATCTGTGTCACTTCTGCATAGAAACCAATGAGCTTTCAGGTTTAATTACCAAAGTTTATTGAACAAGCTGAGGTTAGAAGCTCATTGGTTTCTATGCAGAAGTGAGCCTGATTTTGCACCTTCCAGCTATAGTAAATAAACCCCATTGTGTACGTAAAAGTGGAGCATGCCTGTATTTTGTTTGTGTACCGGAATCATATTTCTTGTGCAAATACTTGTTATTATTTTGGCACTGCAAACACATAGAACACAAAAAAAAAAAACATACATAAGAATGATTAAAAATTTAGCAACATAAAATAAGGGAAAAAGGGAATGAAGAAGTTTGATAAAAAAAAAAAAAAAATTTGGGTTCACTAAGGGTTAATAAGGGGGTAAAATTATGTTAAAAAAGGCTTTTTATGCTTTATATTTTCTTACATATAACCTTAATTAATTAAAGGCTAAGTTTTTTTTTCTAAATTCCAGCTCTCTTATGTACCGATTTAGCATTAATGTACTTATTTTGCAAAAAGAAAATAGCCTTCATTTTATTTACACACACTTACCTCACTCTCTTCATAGTTAATTCTTATCCATTACTTCTGCCTTACTTCTGGGACAGACTTTAGTTCATGACACAGGAAGGAGCTGACAAATTTGAATGCTGTTTTATTTTTGTAAAAGAAGTACATTAAAGCTATATTGGTCCATAGGGGTGTTGTAATTTAGAAAAAGAAAAAGAAAAAGGTGAACAAATTTGAACTTAGCCTTGAAGTAGTATTAAACTCTTAGATATTTTACTTAAACTAATAGCAATAGCTGTCATTCATGACACCATTGTTTACTACTATGATCTCTGGAATTGGTGATCACAATGCAGAGGGCTGATCACAGCAGCCATGTACCATGTGATAGCTGTGGCCAATCACAGTAGTAAACAATGGCATCTTGAATCATCACTGTATAAGCAAGCATAGTGTCACTACACTATAGTAACAATATGTAGAAAAAAATAGTAAAAAATATTATAATAATAAAAATTGGAGTTTGTCAGAATTTGTGCGATTTTTTTTTTCATCTTGAGGATTGACTATAAATTCTCAATGGGATTACGGTCTGGGGAGTTTCCGGGTCATGGACACGCTTAGATGTTTTGTTCCCCAAGCCACTTAGTTATCACTTTTGCTTCATCATGCTAGAAAAGGCATTGTTCATTACCAAACTGTTCTTGAATGGTGTGGAGAAGTTGCTCTCAGAGGATGTTTTTATACCATTCTTTATTCATGGCTGTGTTCTTAAGCCCTGTACACACTGCCCAGATTCTCATCAGGAAAGACATTTTGTTTTTCCTGACGAGATTCCTGGCAAGATTCTCTTGCCGGCCGAGTGTACACACACACCATTGAAAAGAACCGCGAATGCTTTTGAATAGCATGCGCTGGTCACATTCGATGCCGTTGCCGTCATCTTGCTTCACCCTACCTATGCCTTGGAAGTTACCGCGCATGCGTCAAAGTCATTTTGAGCATGCGTGGGTTTCCATGGAGAGGTAAGGTACATACGCTCGGGTTTCTCGGCAGGAAAACACTGCAGAGAATCTCACGACAAGAAAATAAAGAGCAGGTTCTCTTTTTTTCTCCTCTAGATTCTAGGCAGTTTTCTTGACGAGAAACCTCAAAGTTCTGCCGGCAGTTTTCTTGCTGAGAAAACCGTGCGTGTGTACAAGGCTTTAGTCAAAATTGTGAGTGAGTCCACTCCCTTGGCTGAGAAGCAACCCCTGATGTTTTTCCTGGAGAGAAGTGGCTTCTTTGCTGCCCTTCTTGACACCAGGCCATCCTTCAAAAGTCTTTAACTCACTATGCATGCAGATGTTCTCACACCTGCCTGCTGCCATTCCTGAGCAAGCTCTGCACTTGTGGTGTCCCAATCCTGCAGCTGAATCAACTGTAGGAGATAGTCCCGGTGCTTCCTGGACTTTCTTGGGTGCTCTGAAGCCTTCACAAATGCAGTGGAAATATTTTTTATGGAATTAAGTTAATTTTCATGGCAAAGAGGGACTTTGCAATTCATCTGATCACTCTTCATAACATTCTGGAGTATATGCAAATTGCCATCATAAAAACTGATGCAGCAGACTTTGTGAAAATTACAATTTGTGTGTTTCTCAAAACTTTTGGCCAAGGCTGTATATATATCAGTGCTACCAGCCATTGTCTCTGATCACCGCCACAGCAGTACAGTGTCATCAGACCAGTTCTGCCAGTCAGTATCCCTAAACACCGCCACACCAGTGTCCCTAACCGCTGCCTATTAGGCGTCCAATCATAGGAGAGGACAGGAGGAGCGGACGGGAGAAGACATGGGGGAGCATGGAGGAAACCGCTCGACACCCATTTACCCAGGGCACAGTGGTGGCATTTGATGGGCTCAGTGGGGGCGTTTGATGGGCACAGTGGCTGCATTTGATGGGCACAGTGGCAGCATTTGATGGGCACAGTGGCAGCGTTTGATGGCACAGTGTCTGCGTTTGATGGCACAGTAGCTGCATTTGATGGCACAGTGGCTGCGTTTGATGGGCACAGTGGCTGCAGTTAATGGTACAGTGGAGGCGTTTGATGGCACACTGAGGCTGCAATTGATGGGTTTTTTTTCAGAATTTTTCAGTTTGCGCCCCCCAAAAATTTTGAGCACCAGCCACCACTGACCAGTAGTCTAGGCTTACTTGGCTTATAGGAAAGGGGACTGCTATAGTAGACCCTACACTAAGCTACATTCCCTGACCACTCATATAAAGGCGATCATTGCAGTACATTCGTTTTGACACAATTGGTTGATTTGTGTGATACACAAGATACAATGAGGTTGATTTACTAAAACTGGAGTGTGCAAAATCTGGTGCAGCTCTGCATCGAAACCAATCAGCTTCTATTTTTTTGTCAAACCTTAATTGAACAAGCTGAAGCTAGAAACATATAATCAAAGAAACATAGAAAAGCGACAGCAGAAAAAAGACCACGTCGTCCATCGGGGGGGGGGATTCGTAAAAATTTTGATTTTGCACTCTTTAGTTTTAGTAAATCAATCCCAATGCTCGTTATGTAATCAGTCCAAGCAGTGTAAAAGTCTGATGCATGTGGTATCGCCATACTCTGGAAGAGTAGTAGATTGTATTTTGGAGTGACATTCTAAGTATGCTTGTGGTATGTGTGACAAATATCTTATTGAATTGACAACTTTGTGTAAACATTTTGAAATTCATTTTCTTTTCTAATTTTCCAAAAACGTGTTAAAAAAATGAAGTCTTCAATAGTTCACCATGCCTCAAAAAATAGACATGTGCACTGCCAAAAAATGTGTTTGTTTTTGTTTCATTCTGGTTTTTCGGGTCATTCGTTATGACCGTAATTCGTAGAATTCAGAAATTTTGAAAATTCAGAAATCCAAAACAAATTCGAAAATTCATAAAATGCTAAAATGAGAAAGAAAATCGGAACATTCGAAAGAGCGAAAATCTGATTTTATTATATTAAATAATAGGTATTGGAATTTCCTTTCAAATTTATCTGAAGTTATGAATTATCCAAAATAAGGAATGCCGCATCTAAACGAATGGAACGCAACAAATGAATAATAATAAATACTAATCATAAAAAGTTTTTATTATTATTTATTATTATTAATTTGTTACGTTCCATTCGTTTGGATGCGACGCTCGTTATTTTGTATAATTCGTAAGTTTTGATAAATCCGTGTTCATTACGTTCACTAACAGCCAAATTTGAAAGGAAATTCCATTACCTATAATTTAATAATTAGCTATTATTAGTTAGTTAGTTATTATTTCCGATTTTCAAATTTTTGGATTTTCGTTCTTATTTTCTGGTTTTCGATCTTTTGAATTTTTGGATTTTCATTCTCATTTTTGGATTTTCGAATTTCCGAATTTCGGATTTTTCAAATTTCCGAATTTCGGATTTTTCAAATTTCCGAATCTTCGAATTTCTGAATTTTCGAAATTTAGATTTTCACATTTTCACATTTTTTACATTTCTGAATTGCCGAATTTGGATTTTCGAATTTCAGAAACAATCGTTAAATGGGTTTTCGTTAATACGAATATTTGTCGAATTTCATTGGAAAACGAATTTGGAATAAAACTAATTGCACATGTTTATATACCACGAGGTGTTTACAGTCCAAACTGTATTTAAAAGCATGGCAGTCCAATTTTATTAAATAAAATGGAGAGTTTACATAGACATCAGTTACCCATGCAGGGGATTTTACACATCAATATGAACAAACAAAAATACAGAGCCACTTGGCTCCTTTGTTGGTAGCACTCCTTCTCTTCTTACCAGTCCCTCTGACTGTGTTGTTCAGCTCTGCTGGTTCCTTTGGCTCCCTTAGCCTGTAATTGCAATGTCCTTGGGGTTCCCCTGACACCTGATAGGAGCCGACCTGACTCCTAGCTGCTGGCTGGGGCACTTCTGACCCCTGGTTGAGACCTCCTGTCTCTTGGCTCCTGGTTGGGGCTTCTCTGACCCCTGGCTAAGACCTTCTGTCTCCTACACTGGAAGCTGTCTCCAGACTGGGAGCTCTGAGCTATTCTCAGGCTTGCATACAGTATATAACGACCCTGTACACCAGTGTACTAAGATAGGTTGCAGGCACGTGGTAGAGCCCGAACACAGGATTAAAAGCTCAGATCCAAAACTACAGAATTCGGAGAAAACCAAAAAAAACAGCTTTCTCCACTCAGAACTTCTAGCCCAGAACCCCACATTAACCCTTCATGTGAATCCTATGTCATTTTTACGCGGTCTCACTTTGTAACAGTGGTCATTTTGTTGCTGTTTCTACTGTCCTGCTGCTCCAGGGCCTCCAAAAATTTGATAGGTATTCAGGAATATGGCTGCAAATGTATGCCTCTAGAATCCTTAAGATGCTCCTTGGGTTTTGGGCCTCTTTTTTAATAGGCTGTAAAAAAAATCTCACACGTGATATCATCACACTCAGGAGTAGCAGGATGTGGGTTGGGATTTAATTCTAAGTAAGCCTTTGCTGTGTGCTAGAAATATCTTATTAATTGATGACTTTGTGTAAAAAAATAAAAATTCTGCATTTTCCAAAAACTTGTGTAAAAAAATTAAGCCTTCAAAAGACTCGCAATGCCTTATGTACTAAAATGGGGATCACGAATAAACAGAGTAGATTGGTTATGCAAGGAATGGGAGGGGGGAACCAGGACTGGGATAAGATACAAGGGGAGAAGAAATAAGGTAGCAGGGTACAAGATGCAGGGCAAGAGCAAGATCAGGAGCAGAAAAGGGGGCACACGGCATCTGTCAGCAAGCAAAGCAAAATACTGGAGCAATGTGTGTACTGCATATACTATTGAATGTGAAGTATGCTATTATAGAACTTTGGTAGCCAAAGAAATGCTAAACGAGAAAATGTTTTCTTCATCTCTCCATAGCAGTGAGATCTCTGCCGTTGAGTTCCCAGGTCTATGCACCTGCTGCAGCAATTATGAGGGGTTTCAACTAACACTGTTGGAGTCCCCTGTAAATCCACAAAGACCTTTGAATATAAAGCCAAAGACATTTGTTAAAGCTCAATGAATAATTATGGAGGCCTCTACTCTTCATGTATTATAGCAGTAATGAAGCAAACTAGCCAGAAATCTGCCACTTTGGTGATTAATTATGTCAAGGCATAAATACAACACCCCTCCCCCCATCCCCCCAAATGTTTGAGGACTGATGGCCTTCTGCTGTTTGCATTTAGTAACATGAAGCTCATCCAGATAGCCCCTCTCTTCAAAACCTATGGTATTACTTCTTTTGAATGGTAAAATTAGCCTTTAAAAAAAATGGTCTATAGACATCAGTTTCTCTAAGCCGAACTCCTGTTATGTACTTGTTGAAAAAAAATATGAATGTATTTTATATAAAAAGACCTACAGTATATAGTCAACACCCATTGGTCGTACCCTCGGCCAATAAGGTTTCGTTTTGTTTAGCTTGCTTCTTGGATTTTAAGAATTCCATATTGGCAATGGAACCAATATGTACAGTATATAAGTGAAAAGCTGCTGATATTAATTGGATTAATCATTGAAACATGGTTGTGACTACAGACTGTATCAGTGATATTAAGTGTTAAAGTGGTTGTAAACCACTTTTTTTTAACTTTTACCTACAGGTAAGTCTATAATAAGGCTTACCTGTAGGTATAAAGAATATCTCCTAAACCTGTACGGTTTAGGAGATATTCCCCTCGCAATGCGCCGCTGATTGCAGCGGCGCATGCGCAGGGGGGAATCCACGGCGAAAGGACCGGCATCCGCCGGACCTGGCCGGATTTAAATCTCCCGCACGCATGCGCGGGAGTGACGTCATCGCCGCTCCAGCCAATTACAGCGCTGGAACGGCGATACCCGAAAGACACGCCGAGTCAAGATAAGATCTCGCTCGGCGTGGACCAGGTAAGTTCCCTACACCTTGTTCCGAGGTAAGTATTTCATAATGAGCTAATATGCGGTGCATACTAGCTCATTATGACTTTTTTTACAACCGCTTTAAGTTATGTGATCAGTTTACATGATGACTATCATGGTCATGTACAGTGATGTGTTTCATCTTTAGTTAACCAATGCTTTTAATACAAAATGTAATATCAAACTGTACCTGATTCGATATTAATAGGTACATTTTATTAATTGTAAATTTTCTTTAGATTGTATTTACTTTGTTGAACACCTGTTTATACATCCACTATTTCCAGTTAGTGCTGCGTACACACGATTGGAAATTCCGACAAGAAAAGTTAGATGTGTGTATGCTCCATCAGACTTTTGCTGTCGGAATTTCCGCCACCAAAAGATTGAGAGCAGGTTCTCTATTTTTCCGAAAAAAAAGAAAATCCGCTCGTCTGTATGGATTTCCAACACACAAAAAAACATGCTTGCTCAGAATCAAGCAGAAGAGCCGAACTGCCTATTGAACTTCATTGATCTATGCTCATCGTAACTCTTGTACGTCACCGCTTTTTCGATGGTCGGAATTTCCGACAAGATTTGTGTGACCGTGTGTATGCAACACAAGTTTGAGCCAACATTCCGTCAGAAAATATCCATAGTTTCCTTGTCATGTGTACGCGGCATTAGGGATGAGTGAATTGCAGTTTTTTAAAAGTCAGCAGCTACTAACAGTGTAGCTGCTGACTTTTAAAGCGGAGGTTCACCCTAAATATACTCTTTCCCATGTGATCAGCATACTGGCGCTGACACCAGTATGCTGTTTTTTTTTTTTTAAATGCCCCACTTACTGTGTAATCTTTAATTTTGATTTATTTCCCCCCGCGGTGGATGGCACCTGTATAGCCCGTCACGGCTTCCGAAAATACCCGATTTAGGACTCGGGTATTTCCGGCGCAATACGGCGCCTGCGCACAGACCTAGGAGCTGACTGCGCAGGCGCCGTATTTCTCTGAGTCCTATTTCGGCTTTTTTCGGAGGGCGGAGAAATACGGCGCCTGCGCAGTCAGCTCTTAGGTCTGTGCTCAGGTGCCGCATTGCGACGGAAATACCCGAGTCCTAAATCGGATATTTTCGGAAGCCGTGACGGGCTATAGCAGCGCCACCCACCGCTGGGGAAATAAATGAAAATTAAAGATTACACAGTAAGTGGAGCAATTAAAAAAAAAAAAACAGCATACTGGCACTGACGCCAGTATGCTGGATCGCATGGGGCATAGTATATTTAGGGTGAACCACCTCTTTAATAAGGACACTTACCTGTCCTTGGTGCCAGCGATGATGGGCCCCCGGCGGCGATCGCTCGGTCCTGGCGCCTCCATCCTGACTAAGGGAAACAGGCAGTGAAGCCTTATGGCTAACCGTTTCCTACAGGGTATGCGCTACTCGCACGGCACTTTGTGAATGGGTGTCTGCCTCCTGGGTTACACACAGTTCCCAGAAGGCAGCGAGCCCCATTCACCACAAGACACTGCGACGCAGGACGAAGAAGAAGAGGACCGCGGTGGAGGAAGAGACAGAAGAGATATTTTCGCATAGCAACAGTCCTTTCTGGTGAGTATAATTTTTCTGGGTGGAACTCCACTTTAACAAAGGTTTGGCAAATCCTGTTTGAAATTTGATGAACCTGGACTTTTTACAGTACAGTAGACGCACTGCATTTGGAGCTGGCAAGTGTACATGTCATTTGGAGCCGACAAATGTTATATCCGGCAACTTTTGTTGATATTCTGCTGTTAGTGGGGATACCCCGCTGACAACAGAAATGAGTCACTGGTAGTTAAGGACTCCAGCTGGAGGACTTAAAAAACGGATGTAAAAACAGATAAAAAAACTGATGTAAACTGATAAAACGAATATAAATTGAATCAGTTTTTACTTTAAAAAAAAGGAGACTGAACTGATGAAGTAGGCGGACTGCCCGTGTGAAAGGGGCCTAACAGTGAATGTGGTTTTCGATTTGGAAAAATCCTATATACTGTAATGGAACCTGTTTAGTAAGGAAGTTCCTCAAATAGCAGGTCTTAATGAATGACCAAAAGGGATGTTCTGACAAACATCTTTTCAGAATTTATGTACGAACGTTAAAACGAAAAATCTAACAATGTATACCTAGTTTAAGCACCCTATCCTAAACCTCCACTAAGTGCACTTTGCTGGGGATCACTGAGATCACATTACGGTTAAAATAAAGAACATTTAAATAAAGACAAGCTGCAGTAAATTGTCTGCCAAGTTCTCTTGTGGGAGATTTGCCAATAGAGAATTCCCATATGTGACCCTGGTAATGGCATCTCTCCAAGAAGAATATTATCAGCAAAATGTAATAAATATTTCCTCCTTTAGACATTCTTAATTTCACACTTGTCACCACAAACTAACACTAAATTTATTTTAGGCTGTTTAAAAGCTATGTAATTGATTCAATTACAACTCTCCAGAAAAGTCTATGCTATAATTTTGTGTATCTCTATGTTATGTTCACTTAACCACTTCAATACCGGTCACTTTCACCCCCTTCCTGCCCAGGCCAATTTTCAGCTTTCAGCACTATAACATTTTAAATGACAATTGCGTGATCAACATCACAACATCACAACAACATGCAACACTGTACAATATATATAAAAAAAGAGCGACAGATTTGAAAAAAAAACAAAACAATATTTTTTACTTTTTGCTATAATAAACATCCCAATTTAAATATATAAGTATATATATATATATATTTCCTCAGTTTAGGCTGATATGTATTTTTTTACATATTTTTGGTAAAAAAGAAAATCGCAATAAGCATATATTGATTGGTTTGTGCAAAAGTTATAGCACCTACAAAATAGGTTATTGATTTATGGCATTTTTATTATTATTATTATTTTTTACTAGTAATAGCGGTGATCTGCAATTTTTATCAGGACTGTGACATTGCAGCGGACAGATCGGACACTTTTGACACTATTTTGGGACCACCGAAAATTATACAGCGACCAGTGCTATAAATAGCCATTGATTACTGTATAATTGTCACTGCCAGGGAAAGAGTTAACACTAGGGGGCGATCAAGAGGTTAAATGTGTTACCTAGGGAGGGATAATAACTGTAGGGGGATGGGACTGACTGGGGAGGAGACCGATCGATGTCCCTATATACTAGGAAAACATAATCTGTCTCCTCTCCCCTGACAGGATGTGGATCTGTGTGTGTACACACACAGTTCCACATTCCTGCTCTGTCACGAGCGATCGCGGGTGCACGGCGGACATCACGGCCTGCCGGTAACGCGCATCAGCTCCTCTGTGGCGCAGAGAACACGCGTGCCCCCTATGCCAACGGGAAGCTGAGGACGTCATATGACGACCACCCAGTATGGGAGATCCCATCTGCGGATATCATATGAATATGGGTGGGTATTGAAGTGGTTAAAGTGATACTAAACACACAGGCCCGGATTCACAGACAGCAGGCGAACATTACGCCACCGTAGTGTATCCCCTGTACGCTACGCCAACGCAGTGCAGAGAGGCAAGCATGGAATTCATAAAGCCAGTGCTCCCAACGTTGCACCAGCGTGGCGTGGGTTTCAAAGGTGTAGGCCGGTGTAGGTGGAAGTGGGCGTGATCCAAGCAAATAAGGCGTGACCCCATGCAAATGATGGGCCGAGTGCCAGACAAGTACGTATAACGAATTGCGCATGCGCAGCGCATGCTCACAACCATGTCGGAACAACTGCCTAAGATACGCCGGATCACTGTGTATGCCGTTAACGCAACCTACGCCCAGCCAGACACACGTCCAACATAAAATACGCCGACTTGTGTTCCCTGGTGCAGACCTGAGCAAGCCTGTTGCTGAGTTACACCTCCTTTATGTGATGAATAACTTTACGCCGGACGTACAACTTAAGCGCACCGCGCGTAGCCTGCATCGGGCGCACGTACGTTCGTGAATCGCCGTATTTACCTCATTTGCATGTTTGAATGGCTAATCAATGGGAGCGGCACCATGCACCCATCCTAAATGTAGGCCCACCCTACGCCGGCGTAAGCAAGTTACGTCGGCGGGGTGTAGCCTGGTTTTAGGCGTATCTCTATTTGTTGGTCTGGCGCACAGATACGACGGCGCACATTTGCACTTACGTCAGCGTAACTTGTTATACGTCGGCATAAGTGCTCTGTGAATCCAGGGCACACACTTTAATTTACATTGTCCCTTCTATTTCTATATATGGATAATGGCACTGTAATTTTTTCGAAGTACCTTTTTTCTAATCGATATACAGCTGTCACATGATCCAGCTCTTTCCCATCCTGCAGGGAAACATAAGCAGGAGGGGCTTCTAGTCCTCTGCTGCTGGTCACATATTTAAAATAAAAAAACAACCTTTGGAATACAGAGTAAAAAAATTTTTTTTATATCAATAAACCGTTTTAAATTGTTATACAAATATAAATTTGAAGTCAAATCGTTATTATTATTTGGCAAAAACATGGTGTGGGTGGATTTCTGCCAGTCACAGCCTGTGTCATGCCCCTTCAGCCTCTGTCTTAGAATAAGAGTAAGGAGAAGTCTCCATCAATCTATATGTTATATCCAACCCCCTTTGTGTTTAGCTGGTTAGTGGGCCCACACATGTGCGATTCTTTAGTCACAATGGCTGTTTAGATATGGTTAGGAGGATATGCTCAGCATAAAAATTCACTGAAAACTGAGCATGTGCAGAGCTGCCAACACTACTCTGCAAAATCCCTGGCTGAATTTGTGACACAAGGGGGAGACAGAGAATAGCAGGGTCAACCAGGGACACTTTAAAAGGTGCCTCCTAGAACTGAACTTCTGGTAACACAAAGGGTATCTTCACACTGCCCAGCTGTGCTTTTGCTAAAGTGCAGTTAACCCGCATTTTTCGTGCAAGTTAGCTGCGCTCTCCCATAGACTTTTATGATGTCCTGTGGTTTTGGTTCAGTTTCAGAAAGCGCACCAAAACTCCTGCATTCTGCATCTTTGGTGCGTTTTCTGAAACTGTACCAAAACTGCAGGACCTCGTAGAAGTCTATGGGTAAGTGCAGCTAACCCAGGGCACTAGGACAGCATGAAGCCTGTAATTTTTCCTCATATTCCATCTTTTTTTCCCAGTATAATATAACCAACACCTATGTGCAGATAGGAATAACTGTACAGTGATAATAAGCAAAGACATTTTTAAAGACACGCTTTGTCTTGCCAATGAGATGTTCCTGAATGTTTTTAAGTGACAGTTACAATACCCTTCAAGATGATGAGGAATACTTTAGTCAAATCAACATGTCATATAGAACCACTGGATTAGGATTCATGGAAAAGATTCACCTTGTGGAATGTAAGGCAGATTGTACTGACAGGCAAATAGCACCAAAAAAACAAACAAAACCAGTAAACAATACATAATCAGAAAAAAATGAAAAATAATACTGACTTTGCAGCATTCAAACATCTACACAACAGCTGGAGAAATTTGTCTTTAGAGGTGTAAAAAAAGTGTCACCTGGTTTCAAAGGGAAAAAAGAACACCAAATGTTTTCATGGTTATGGGCCAGCGAATGAACCCATCAATGGCCAGGAATCTTCAGGAAATCGTTATTGGAAAACGTTGGTGTTTTTGCTACAATCATTTTAAGTTACAAACTAATGCAAAGAACAGTTGGAAAATGGATGAATGAGTAAAACCGATGAGAACGGTCTGATGGACCATTTTCATCAAACCAAACCGATCGTGTGTGGGCGCCATCGGTTATTTATCCATCGGTTAAAAAAAAGCAAACTTGTTTTAAATTTAACCGATGGATACCTAACCGATAGCAAAAAAACGATCGTTGGTAGGCACGACCATCAGTTAAAAATCCACGCATGCTCAGAATCAAGTCGACGAATGCTTGGAAGCATTGAACTTAATTTTCTTCATTTTTTTCAGCACGTCGTGTTTTACGTGACCGCGTTCCGACACGATCATTTTTTTAACCGATGGTGTGTAGGCATGACGGACCATCAGTCAGCCTCATGGGATAACCGATGTAAAAATCCATCAGACCGTTCTGATCGGTTTGACCGATCGTGTGTACAGGGCTTGAGTCAACACGCACTTTGCACTTTTTTTTAAAGCAGAAAACACCATTGTGTCCTTTTGCTCCAGTCCCTAAATACTAAGGTTCGTCTTTCTATCGAGGATGACTGTAAATGATATTTCTCTTGAGGCTTATCATTTCTCTTTGGGGTTTTTACTGCAGAAACCGCACCGGATGAGCTGGCCACTCCTGATGATTTATGTGAATGGATGTTGCTGCTATGAGTTGCTGCAGATGGGGGAACAGCAACAAGCTTTTTTTTCCAATCAAATCGTTTTTATTGAATTTTTTTCATTATACAACAGAAAAAAAATCTAAAAAACACACAAAAAAGCATTTTAAAATGTTACCCACCCAAAAATAAAGAGAAAAAATAAAAACACCATAACTGCGCTCACCAAACTTTATTTCAATCGTTACTTAGACCCCTCCAACACATTACTACTGTGGATGCTGCATATATTCATATTTAATTATTTCCTTCCGGAATTCTATCTCAAAGTTAACTTTCCATATGATCATTAATATACTCAGCTGACTTCTTAGGAAAGTTGGAGACTAACCACAATTACCAAATGTTTACAATTTTTTTAGGACACCTATGTTTATATGTCAGTTCCCCTCACCTTAAATTAAGATTAGTTGCTTTGATCCATTGATCTATCGTTGGCGGATAATTTGATATCCATTTTTGTAATATAAGTTTGCTAAACATATACATAGTTCTCATCCACATCACGTGCATTTTAACTGGGATGGGATCTTCCGGTATAACCCCTAGTAATGCACTTGTTGGATCAAGCTGTATTTGTGTAAAACATAAGGAATTTAAAGTATCAAATACACCCTCCCAGTAGTTATTCAATCTTGGACATCGCCACAGCATATGCATAAGTGTACCTGTGCCAGTGGTATATCTTGGACAATTTGGTGTATTTGCTTTACCCCAAGAGTACAGTCAAACACTGTGAGGAGGCTAAGGATACCCTAAATACATTTTTTAAGACTTGCCTCCACTCCTCATCACTAAGTGTCTTTAATGCCCTGTACACACGAGCGGAATTTCCGTCAGAAAAAAGTTGGATGGATATTCCAACGGGATTCCGCTCAAGCTTGGCTTGCATACACACGGTCACACAAAAGTTCTCAGAACTTTCAAGTGTTAATAACGCGGTGACGTACAACACTACGACTAGGCGAGAAAAATAAGGTTAATTGTTTCCGAGCATGCATGTTTTTTTCCCATCGGAAATTGCATACAGACGAATGGATTTTCGGAAAAATTGAGAACCTGCTCTCAAACTTTTGCTGGTGGAAATTCTGACAGCAAAAGTCTTATGGAGCATACACACGGTCGGAATTTCCGATTGAAAGCTCTCATCTGACTTTTGCTGTCGGAATTTCCAATCATGTTTACACCGCATAAGTCTCTATTCAACCATCCAAAACTACCTCTTAGTTCTAGTTATCATTTGTATAGAAGAATATATACATCCGTTTCTTGTGAAAAAAAAGAATATATACATTCTATGAGTCCCTGTTTAGCATGTTTTATCGATACTACCAAAGCTAGAATTGATGAAGGATTATATTTTAATAAAAAGGTCTTTGCTTGACTCTGCAAAGCATGCCATAACTGTAAATATTGAAAAAATTGTTTATTGGACAAATAATACTTCACTGCCAACTTATCAAATAATTGCAAAACATCATAGAGTTGACTGAGAAGCAAAATGCCAGACTTTTTTCATAAATCTGAATTTCATACTGAGATTCTCGTTGAACAGTAATCCAAATTCTTTGTATCAAATACAATTTTGAATATATACATTTATTATAGAAGTGGTAGGATACTATTAACTGCACTAAAGAATCTATCAACAATTGAGAAAATATAATTTGTTGTATGGTTTCCTCGCAGTCTATAATATTCCATCTGTATAGTTGTTGAAGTTGAGATGCCAGGTAATACAACCTGCCATTAGGAACAGCCAAGCCTCTTTCATCCTTAAGTAACTGCAGAATTTCCAATCTAATCCGGGGATGTTTATATCATATTGTAATTAAACATAATTTAGTTCTTAGTGTAGTGTCAGGGTCTGAAGTTCTGGAATGTGCTTAATTCCATATTTCAGAGACAATCATGATCTGCAGTGGTATAATGTCATAGTTGAACCTGTTTATGAGTGTTAAATAAGGCAAACTTTATTTTCCAACTTCCTTTCATAGATGCAATAACTTATTCTCTTTTTTATTTTTTGTCTTTTATCAGATTTTGTTCTCTCAATACCTCTTTTATTTTGTCTATTACCTGAATAAACTTTGATCAAAAACATATCTGAAACTCTGTCAGAGTCACTAGCAGATTATCAGTTAATTCTAGTGGCAGTTTAATTCGGAACGCCAGTTAACAGTTAAACAAACAAATGAAAAATATAACATTGACAAGGTTCCGTCCTCCCTCTATTTTCTTAGCTATCTTTCTTTGATAGACAAAACCATTAGGAAACTGGAGACATAGCACGACCTATGCCTCTCACCATTTGGAAGATACCACTTGATCAAAATGTTGAGTTTTAAATTATTATTCTCTCTACAAAATATGAATTTCCTTCTGAAGGTGCTGGCTATGATCTGCTTTTTATGGATAAATGACCAAGGGTTTCAATTAGAAAAACTGTGACTCCCAAAGGGTGCTGGAGGGGGGGCTCAATTTTCCTAACATTCGACTATACAATCTTGCCTGCCTATTAAGACACGCTCTAGATTGACTGGCCCGTCAGTCTAGACATCCCTAACAGATGTTCTACACAGAAAACCATTCATTCCTCCCCATTTTATACACAACAGAATCATCTTCAGAGATCTTGAATACCATCTTCTTCAAACATACTTCCTGCACTGTCATCAAATATTAAAACTATGGAAAACTCATGTCAGCAAACCTAGCATTTTATTTACTGCAGCCTTCCTAATAAATGGTTAGTCTTATTCTGATGCTAATATTTACCCTCACATACAGACTCTCTACAACAAACCCTTGGAACAAACCAATGTCAAAGAATGGCATAAAAAATGTCCTACTCCTGACTTCCCAGAAAAACCCTGTAAGGATACAGGAAAGTTTGAAAGATTATTAGAAACTGAATTTAAAGTATATCAAAAGGCGAAACTTTTTTTGTTTTGGAGATAGTGGAGAGTGATTATAACCCCTGTCAGGTCTTATTGCTGTCTCTCTGCGCCCCCATTAGAGAGGTTCATCTCTATTTGTCTTGTTCATCAAAGAAAATCACACATTTTGAGTTGTCCCCAGAGGGGAAATCTTCCAATGGGGACACTAGTTCTGGAGATCTGGGGGTCCCCAAGGGATTACCTTAATTTGCAGGGATTTCCCCTCACTCCCTGTTTGACTATGGGACAGGAAGTGAAGGGAACACAGATGGCAGAAAAAAACTGACATGGGTTATAACCCGCCCTTACTCTATCTATAATGGGAAAAAAGTTTCGCCTATAGTTCTACTTTAAGAGTCTACATAGGGCATATATCTCATGCTTCAGAACCCCTGCCTCTCACCTGAATGGAGCATTCCCCCACACTTGCCCAAAATGTGCCAAACAACATCCCACATTTATAACCATATTGAATGTGTCTCTTTAAGACCATGTGTTCAGCACATCTTGGAATGCTTGTTCAATTATATTACCATAGATGTATAAACATCCACAAATCAGAATTTAGAAAAAAATCTAAGTCAAAAACAAAGGCCCAGATTCACGTAGATCGGCGCATTATCATTCCGGCGTAGCGCACCACTTTTCCGTTAGACTTGCGCAATCTAGCCGCGTAATCCGGCGATTCACGTAGCTTTTACGCAAGAGATTGCGCAAGCGTAAGGTTTTTTCCTGAGGCGTAAGGAGGAGTAATACAAATTGGGAGGGACGTGGGCGTGTTACATTGAAATGAGCCGTGACCCCATGCAAATGAAGGGCCGGCCGACTCGCGCATGCGCGCGTGAAGGAAACCATGTCAGCTCCGTTGTGCGCATGCTCACAACTCGGGAGCGGCGCAATCAGTGAAATTGGAAATGGACTAGGGCAATGTTGTGAACTACGCAGACAGCATAAATAGACACACACAAACGCCCTTCCATTGCAAAAGTACATCCCTTTGTGTCCCTTCCCATTGAATCAAGTGCTTTTGCTCTGTTGTTCGTTAGAGTGTGTTTTGTACAGTAGTTGTGAGATTAGTGTTCTGTGTGATCTAGTGCTTGTTGGTAGTTTTGTGAAAGTGTATTTTGATAAGTGTTTGAGACTGTTTGTTTGATTGATATATTTCTGAGCGTTTGTTTTCTTGCTTTATTTTTTCATCTGATTTTTTTGTGACTGTTTCTTGCTGAGTGCTAGTGTGATTTTTGGCTGTTCTTTTTCTCTGTGTGTGTGTTCTTGTCTGATTGGTTGTGCTTGTATTTGTGACAGATTTTTGGTGACTGCTAGTGAGTTTGTTTGGAAGTATGACTGAGAGAAAAAGAAAGCTCAATTTTACTGTGGGGGAAAAAAGAATTCTTGCCCGGGCCATTACCGACTATGGGCGTTTTCTCCACGGCCCGCAGAGTGCCACCACCACCCCGGCCAGGAGGAGGGAGATATTGGATATGATCACGGAGCAGGTCAATTCATCGGGGGAGGGGGAGACACGGACCCGCTCTGGGATTGAAAAGAAAATAAATGACCTCCGGCGTGAGGTGAAAAAAAAACTGGCCGCAATAAATGCCCATGCCAGGGGCACAGGAGGGGGCCCACCATGCCAGGTTAGATTTACAGCGACGGAGCGTGTGGTGGCCCTGACCTTTCACCGGCATGAAGTGGAGGGCCTGCCAGGCTTTGACACAAGTCCGGTCCCCGCGGTGCCAGGTAAGGTTTTTATTTCTCTCAGGTGTGTAGCATGTGTGGGGGAGGGGGTGAAAGGGAATATGTGGCAAGTGTGTGGATCCTCCAACCTGTGAATGGTTTGTGTCATCCACAGATGTGCAGGAGGGTGCAGGGCCATCTGGCCTGACCGCTCCAACGCCAGGACAGCAGCCTAATGAGGCCCCCCCAACAAGGCCAGAGTCCGCGGAGGAGGAACAAGAGGAGGAGGAGGATCATGCGGAGGACGATCATGAGGAGGAGGAGAATCATGAGGAGGAGGAGTCCATGGCAGGCACTGGACGTTTGGTTTCTGCGGACTCTTCCCCTCTGGCTGCAAGAAGCCTGCCCTCCCTAAGGGTGAGCCCCCCCCCCTCCTCCCCCAACATGGCTCCCCTCACAAGGGCCTCCCCTTCTCCCCGGCCACAACCATCAGCTGGAGCCAGGAGGTCATCCCAGAGCACCAGGGGGGCGCCCAATCTCCTGCCCGCCTGTCTGAGAAGGAACCTGGCCACCCAGACCCGCCTTCTGAGACAGCTCTGCCAGACTATGGGGCGGGTGGATCAGAGCCTGTCCTCCATTAACGATAGCCTGGGTAACCTGGACTCCCACTCCTGGGCCTCCACAACCTGCCTAAATGACCTGCAAACTACAGCAGCAGGCGTTGGGCAGGATGTGAGGGCCCTTACCCAGGCTATCCAGGGCAACACGGCAACACTTGGTGCTGCCCTGGACAGAATAGCCGTGGCCTTGGAGGGCAGGCCGCCAGGTGGGCAAATCTCAGGGGCTGCTCCTCCTTCCCCGGCTTTTCCCCTCCCCCATGCGTCTCCCCTGAGGGTCCGGGGCCGTGGCCGGGGGCGCCCCAGGCGTGGCTCAGGCAGAGGGCATTAATTTTTTTTTCCCCCTTTTCTTTGTTTTGAAAGCATTTTTATTTTTGTTCTCTGCTTATTTATTTTTTTCGATGCAATTTTTGTTTCTATGCATTTTTTTTTCCTGAGATTTTTGGCATATTTTGGGTTGTTAAAGATGTTTGAATGTGGGGGTGACATTCCTGCTGGAAAAGGGGTGTCATCCTCAATTTTGGTGGAGAAGGGTTCCCCAGGACCAGGGAGAAGTGATCTCCAGGTCCGTGTGAATGGTGTATGAATGTACAGTGACATAATTGGAGCCTTGACGTGGCGTTACTGCTCACCAGTCTTGCATGGTGGACTGGTGCCAATCCAATTTGATGAGGATGTGGGGTGTGTGTGCTAGGGACCATAGTGGTGTGCATGCATGCATTCTCATTGTGCCATGATTCATGTGTGTGTTTAACGTGCAAAGATGCATAATGTGAGCTGGCATGAGATGGGGTCATGAGATGGGGTTCCAGTTCATATGCAGAGTCACCTTGAAGGGAAAAGACAGGTGGATGTTAGTCATGCATGTGCCACTTGTGAGGTGTGCATCACGGGAGGGGATAGTCATGCCTGACTCCCATGTCACTCACCAACCAGCCAGCTGTCCCCATACATGTTCTGTTCGCAATCTGTGGGGATGGGGCTCTGATTGTATATGTAGCTGTCATGGGTGTCATGGGTGGTGCCATGTGTTGGGCTGCTGATGTCCTCCTGCAAGGTTGTGGTAATTCCACGATGGCATGAGGGGTGAATCTGAAGATGCGAGACACCTCAGAATCTCTCATGCCAAAGATGTCTATGCGTGTGTGATATATCAAGTGAAGAGTGAGGGGCTTGTATCAGATAAGAATATTGTATTAGATTAGATTAAATTGTAAATTTTATATAAGCCAAAAAATAAAAAAATAAAACATCTCCCGTGCCCTCCTTAGTGCCATCCTCCGTGCCCTCATCCTTCTTTGTTCATCTAAAGTCAGTAGTATAGCTATGCGCGACGATGCCCCTGGCATGTTGGCATACTGATTGTTGGGCAACACGTGTGACTGCTGAACTCCTCACTAACAGTGTTGCTTTATCTGACAATTAGACTTTTTTTCAAAATTTAGACCAGCTTTTAGGTCCTCTAACTTTAGACAGAACATTTTGCAGTTGCGCACATCGCGTAGCCTGCGCAGCAACTGCGTTTTTTTGTGAATCCCCGTAACTCCCTCATTAGCATATTTGACTAGCAAATCAATGGTGTGTCTAGCGCAGTTTTGCGCGAAGGGAAGCGAAGGTCTAACTCAATTACGCCGGACCAAAAAACGTAGATTTCTGGCGTATATTGTTTTGTGAATCGCGTCCAACTATACGCACGCGCACATTTAGACTTACGCACGCGCAACAGCAGTTGCGCAGGCGTAATCGCTCTGTGAATCTGGGCCAAAGTGGGGTAGTCTTACTAAAACTGGTGCACTCAGAATCTAGTGCAACTGTGCATTGTAGTCAATCAGCTTCTAATTCTAGCTTGTTCAATTATTCTTTGGCAATAAAACCTGGAAGCTGATTTTTGCACTTGATTTTGCACTATTCAACTTTAGTAAATAAACCCTAGTGTGTATCCCTTGGTCTAAATTTATTTCAAAATCATAGGAGATCAATAAAAGCATAGATGAATAGACATTGGTTATGGAGCAGCTTCAATGCATTCTTCAATCAACACAGGGGATCAGAGGTAACTTCTAAGGACACAGAGGTGCAGTGTTTCTTTCAGCTTATCTTATTTCCTGTATCTTGTGAGTATTTTTTTTGCACAATAAAAGCTGGGTAGTTTTATAAACACTACACTAGGAGTAGGCAACCTTTAAAAGATGGAGATCTACCTGAACAACATGAACAAAACAAAGATCCACTGGGGTTTGGCGCTATAGCAAGGCCCAACTAAATAGTAAGAAATTAACTAGCAAGGACTAACCAAATAGTGAGAAAAACATAGAAATATATAATAACACACATGTCTCTGTAATAATATAAATTTAGCCTACCTTAAAAGTGGACAGTGGACAGTGTCAGTAGGGCAGTGAATGGTGTGTGGGCAGTGTCCTTCTCCCTCCCCCTCCTCTACCACAAATGGCACATTGTATTTTTTGGGTGGGCGCAGGTACCTAGGGCCAGATTCAGGTACAATTTCCCTGGCGCAGAGTATCAAAGATACACTACGCCGCCGTATTTTACCTGGCTCTAAGACGAATTCAGGTAGATTTCGGCCCGTAAGGTACAGCGGCGTAGTGTATTTCTCACGGAATCGAAATACGCGATTAGGGGCGTGAAGCATTTAAATTAGGCACGTCCCCGCCGCGAACGAACTGCGCATGCTCCGTTCAGAAATTTCCCGTCGTGCATTGCGCGAAATAACGTTGTTACGTCAGTTTTTTTTTGAGTAGCGTCGTTTACGTACATTCCTATTCCCGGACGACTTACGCAAACACAAAAAAAAATGTTGAAATTTGACGCGGGAACGACGGCCATACTTAACATGGGCTGTCTAACGTTAGACAACATTTTTGCTTCCCTAACTTTACGCAGCAAAAAGATGACTACAGATGCCGTAAGAGAATGCGACGGACGATCCTAACTTCGTGGATCGCCGGAAAAAGCTAATTTGCATACCCCGACGCTGAAAACGACGCAAACTCCACTCTGCGGGCTGAAAAAGATTGCAGCGTAGATCCGACGGCGTACGTAGACGTAAGCCTGTCGGATCGAAGCCTGAAGCCGTCGTATCATGGTTTGAGGATTCAAACTAATGATACGACGCGGGTAATTTGAAATTACTCTGGTCTAACAGGAGATAGACCGGAGTAATGGCTCTGTGAATCTGGCCCCTAGTTTTGATAGTTACCCACTCCCACTAGGGAATCCGGTGGAAGTCCGGTCCCCTCCCCTTGCACCCTTTTGGAAGACACCATAGCTTCCAGAAGACTGTGGGACCATTCACAAAGCAGTTTGTGTTTGCACAGTGGGAAGCCAGCTGCAAAGCTGAAAGGAGTCACAGCCAGCTCTCCACTGTAAACATGCCAGCGCTAGGGGCCTGAAGTATGGAAAAGTACAAGCCTGGGTGAGGATGCTGCTGGATCCCCAGACAGGCAACTTGCAGCAGCTACAGTATTTGTGGCTGCTGACTTTTAATTTTTTATTTCTAGGGTGAAGATCCTTTTTTCCATACACTTTGTGAAGTGAAAACGCTCTACACTATTTCAAGCTCAAACCCATTGGGCCAGATTCACGTACAATTGCCCTGGCGCAGAGTAACAGAGATACACTACGCCGCCGTATTTTACCTGGCTCTAAGACGAATTCAGGTAGATTTCGGCCCGTAAGGTACGGCGGTGTAGTGTATTTCTCGCGGCGGAATCGAAATACGCGATTAGGGGGCGTGAAGCATTTAAATTAGACGCGTCCCCGCAGCGATCGAACTGCGCATGCTCCGTTCAGAAATTTCCCGCCGTGCATTGCGCGAAATAATGTCGTTATGTCAGGTTTTTTTTGAGTAGCGTCGTTTACGTACATTCCTATTCCCGGACAACTTACGTAAACACAAAAAAAATGTTGAAATTTGACGCGGGAACGACGGCCATACTTAACATAGGCTGTCTAACGTTAGACAACATTTTTGCTTCCCTAACTTTACGCAGCAAAAAGATGACTACAGATGCCGTAAGAAAATGCGACGGACGATCGTAACTTCGTGGATCGCCGGAAAAAGCTAATTTGCATACCCCGACGCTGAAAACGACGCAAACTCCACCCAGCGAGCGGAAAAAGATTGCAGCGTAGATCCGACGGCGTACGAAGACGTAAGCCTGTTGGATCGAAGCCCCGAAGTCGTCGTATCATGGTTTGAGGATTCAAACTAATGATACGACGCGGGTAATTTGAAATTACTCCGGTCTAACAGGAGATAGACCGGAGTAAGGGCTCTGGGAATCTGGCCCATTGTTTCTTGGCATCACCCGTAGACTGTAGACACCATTGTACTGAGAATACATCACCACTTTGTACAGGTGCCATATTTGTCAGAGCCTGATTTAAGCAGCATTACTGCCCGTTGCAGCTCTTGTGCTCAATATTTCAGAACTCTGTCTTCTCTGACCCTTTTGCAAGTGCCTTAGGCCGCGTACACACGATCGGTCTATCCGATGAGAATGGGCCGACGGAACATTTTCATTGGGTCACCGCTGAAGTGGCCTGATGCTCTGATGTGCGTACACACCATCAGTTCAAAAAACGATCGTGTCAGAACGCGGTGACGTAAAACACAACGACGTGCTGAAAAAAAGTTCAATGCTTTCAAGCATGCGTCGACTTGATTCTGAGCATGCGCGGGTTTTGAACCGATGCTTTTGTGTACTAACCATCGGTTTGGACCGATCGGTCAGCGGGCCATCGGGTCGATTTTAAAGCAAGTTTTAAAATTTTGGTCCGAAGGACAAAAGACCGATGGGCCGTACACACGGTCAATTTAGACCGATGAAACTGAACTTCGGCCCGTTTTCATCGGTTTGGACCGATTGTGTGTACGCGGCCTTAAAGGCTCCCTATGCAATCTGCACCCCTCCAGGCATGATGGAACTTCATTACTCTCTTTTGGGGCTTCAACAAGCAGTCCATTCTCTATCTTTGCTTAGATAACTTCCCTCATAATAACCACTTTAGCATGCTGCATTGAAAGTAGAGCTCAACAAAGCAGCAATTTGATACATAAAAGCATTTCCTGTAATGACTGGGCTGTATAGGTGACTGGGTAGTGCTAAAAATGGCTTCCAAGAGATTTTATTATGTGTTGGAAAACCTCTGTGACTAATAGCTGTTAGTTTCCTTTTTTCCCAATGTAATTCATTCATTGGGAATGCATTACACTGCACTATTAGCCTATCATCAGTACAGTGTTAGGCATCTGTCCATAAAAGACCACTATTATTGTTGTAAAATAGTAAAATTCTCTGAAACAGGAATCCCTTTATGATGGAGATTAAAAGTCAAAAGTCAAGTGGCCTCATCGTAGAAATATTTCTTCTGTATTGAACTGTGTTGTAATTGTACTGATTCCCTTTATATTGTAAAGCTCTGCGCAAACAGTTGGTGCTATATAAATCCTGTATTATAATAATAATATAAAGTCCCTCCTCTAAATGTAACCTTCTGCACATTTTGCATTTTTGCATGAATCTTACATGGAACAAAATGCCTATTAGAGAATCTCTATATGATTAGGTAAAATAGCAAGTAAGAGAATATTTTTATGTTTGTTGAATCCCTGCATGGTGATGGCCTCAGACCTTGCACATTCAAGTCAGTCTTCAACTTTCTATCCTTTCAAAGTCCTGTTTAAATGGACACTTATCTGTCCAGTGCGCCCGCGATGTCGGCAGCCGAAGCCTGCCCCATCGCCATCCTCGGTGAGGGAATCTGGAACTGAAGCTTTGTGGCTTCACTGCCCAGTTCCCTGCTGTGCTTGCACGAGCGGGGCGGCGCGTCCTTACTGGTTCTGTTGTCTCCTGGGACCAGTGTGTTTCCCAGAAGACAGCAGGGAAGGGGGAGTCTATTCTAGGGTTGGCCCGATACCGATACTAGTATCGGTATCGGGACCGATACCGAGTATTTGCGGGAGTACTTGTACTCGCGCAAAATGCTTCCGATGCCTCTGCCGATACTTTTTTTGTATTTATCAACATGTTCTGTGAAAATTCTTTGAGTTTTTTACTACTGCGTGACAAGCAAATCATTTTTTTTTTTTTATTCATTTTTACTCATTTTTATTCTTTTATAATGTCTTGAGTTAGAGTTCTTCATAATTCTAAAGAAAATATCCTTAGTCTGTATTGTGGTTTGAAAACTGTCACATGACATTTAAAAGAAAGTATCGGTATTTGGTATCGGCGAGTACATGAAAAAAAGTATCGGTACTTGTACTTGGTCCTAAAAAAGTGGTATCGGGACTACCCTAGTCTATTACCAAAAGTGGGTGCAAATATCTGTATTATACAGGAAGAGGAGTGACTCCCACGGGAGTCTATTCCTAGAAGTGGGTGCAAATATCTGTATTATACAGATATCTGCACCCCCTTCCCCCCTGAAAGGTACCAAATGTGACACTGGAGGGAGGGTTCCAAAAGCAGAGGTTCACTTTTTGTGTGAACCTCCCCCTTAAAAATGACATACTAGCACACTATGTGAAACTTACCTGAAAACGAAGCCCTCCAGTGCCATGCTGTTACCGCTAAGAGGGCTTCAATCTTCACCTGGTCTACCTTCTGGGTTTGCGGACTCCGGCTGTGTGAGTGGCTGTGGCCACATCACATCATTGCTTGCTGCACAGAACTCTGAAGAAATGGCCGGGTGTCTGTTCCTTCAGAGCGCATGTTCCAGTGATGTCACTGGCTGCATGTGCAGTAAATATCTCCTAAACGGTGCATGTTTAGGAGATATTTACAGTACCTATAGGTAAGTCTTATTGTAGGCTTCCCTGTAGGTAAAAGTCAGAGATGAGAAGATGACTGGAGCTGTGGTGGCTCAACGTGATTGGCACTGCGCTGACAAGCCGTTCACCTCTGCAGCCAAGGGTTCGGATCCCGGTCTTGGCTAATGTGAATTGAGTTTGGTGGTCTCAGCCCGGCTCCCGTGGGTGTGCTATGCAAGGTATGCCTGTGCTTAGTACGCCCACCCCCCCCACAAAAACCACCACACTTACACGCACACAAAATTGGTTTAACACACACGCACTTTGGCCATGTGGTCTCCTAAAAAATAAAAGAGAGGCAAAGGACCTACGGGGCTGGCTGGGTGGGCTAGGCTCCCTTATAGGGGGAGTCCCTCTGCCCCATTGGGGTCCCGTTGGGCTCCCAAGAGGAGCAGGTAGGGCGGGGTGAGTGGGAGGCCCCCCTCACACCCGCCATTGCCACCAGGGGCATGGAGAAGGATGGCGATTGCCTCCGGGGGGAGGGTCTGCCTACTCCCAACTCCTGCAGTCCGGCTCCTCTCTCTTGAGTTCACGCACAAAAATACACTTAGGGAAAAAAAAAAGAGAAGATGACTACATGCTCCATTCTATTAGCCTCACTCTCTCTAGTAGCAATTTCACCATCCCGGGTATGTGACATCTAAACAGACATTAATAGTCTGTGGAAGACCATTTTTTCTGATACTCAAACCAGCATTTTGTATAATCTGCCAAACAATGAATCTTTGTATGGGAAGAGCAAATGATTGTATCTCATTGCTTGACAAGCTCTACTAGTATTGCAGAAAATGTATTCAAGCGCCTCCAAACTCTTGTCCATGGGTCAAATCTGTCCCACTCCTAAATTTTATCCAGCCTGTGGCTGGGGTCAGGAGAATATCCTCGTTAACCACAGTGTTCTCACACAGGTCAGCAGAGATGGTTGTTCTTCTGGAAAGTTCTCCTCTCTCCATAGTGAATGCTGGAGGTTTTCAGTCACCTCCCTGACTAAGGCCCTTTTCCCCGATCGCTCAGTTTGGCCAGGCGGCCCAGAGGCCCAGAGTCCTGGTGGTTCCAAACTTCTTCCATTTACAGATGATGGAAACCACTGTGCTCATTACTGCAGAAATGTTTCTGTACCCATCCTCAGATCTGTCCCTCGATACAATCCTGTCTCGGAGGTCTACAGACAATTCCTTGGACTTTATGGTTTGGTTTGTGCTCTGACATGCAAACTGTGGGACCTTATATAGACAGGTGTGTGCCTTTTCCACATCATGTCCAATCAACTGAATTTACCACAAGTGGATTCAAGTTATACAAACATCTCAAGGATGATGAGTGGAAACAGGATCCACTTGCGCTCAATTTTGAGTGTCATGACAAAGGCTGTGAATACTTATGTACAAGTGAATTTTTGTTTTTTTAGTTTTAATAAATTTGCAAAGGTTTTAAACAAACTTTTTTCACATTGTCAATATGGGGTATTGTTTGTAGAATTTTGAGGAAAATAATGAATTTAATCCATTTTGGAAGAAGGCTGTAACAAAATGCGGAAAAAGTGAAGCGCTATGAATACTTTCCTGGATGAACTGTCTGTTACATTTCCTGTCTGTGCCCACAGTGCCTATCAAGGGGGACAAAAAGCCAATCCAGCTTACCGTGGAAGGAACTATAATTATTGTATAGGAAAATCAAATCTGATCAAGTCTGATCCTCCTAAAAAAGGTCAGCTAGGAGATATATGGACAGTCCAGAGGGCAATATTATTTAATATAGGTGATTCTAAGTGCCGGTTCACACATGGGCAACCAGACTTACAGCGCGACTTTGCAAGGCGACTTCAGAGCGACTTGGAGCAACTTGCGACTTAAAGTTGCCTCCAGGACAGGCGACTTTGGCTGTGGCCAATCACAGAATAATAAGGTTTGTGGGAGGGAGGGGTTTTGCCTGAGAAAATTATTTTCTTTTACTGTAAAGTTGCTTCAGTTAAGATGTGATCCGACTTTGGAGGCGTCTTCCATTAAAATCTATGGGTACAAGTTGCCTAGAAGTCGGATTGAAGTAGTACAGGAACATTTTCTGAAGTCGGAGCGACTTCAGTAGTGTGCATTAAGACGACTCTCATTCACTTCAATTGAATTTCTCATGTCGGGCAACTTGGAGCGACACAAGTCAGATCCCAAGTGGCAGTAGTGTGAACCGGCACTAAAGAATGGTCAATTTATGCTAAATCTGAAATATGCATTATACATGCTACTAAAAAGGAGCCAGTTTAACCTACCAACATGTCTTGGGTGTGAGAGGAAACCATACAAAGAGCATTTAAATTGCCTGACCAGTATTTGAACCAGGGACCACAATGCTGTAAGGTAGAAGTGCTAACACCTAAGTCACTGTGCTGCCTTTGCCTTATATTTTCCCTTATTGGTGGTAACTGGCTACCTATAGATATGAGATGGTAGTAGCCAGCGGGGCGACAATTTATGAGAAGTCCCAATGGATGGAACAATGGATTGACTAGGTTAGGGGCCATACACATTATGTTATTCCACAAGTCGGCCTGACTGCTTGTACCTGCTGGTTGTTCTGTGCAATTCCTTCAAAACTGTAAGTGTGAATTTATCATTTTATTAAAATCTTGGTGAAATACTAACTACACTATGTGAATTTTCCTCTGTCCTTTAACTTCCTCCGTAGAGTCTATCTTGGTTTAGGAGATAATGGAACCTTTTGCATGCAATATTGTTTTATATATGGCGTCTGAGGTTCTCCTTGTGGGATCAGAGCAGCTGGTAAGGAGCTCATTTTGTTTGTGGTGATTCCTTTTGGGAGCATTCTTTCTTCAGTGGTGCACATTATCATTATTCCTTCATGGCAAAGAAAAAGGAACTATTGATGTTTCAAAAATGTTTGCACTAATATATATACAGTTGAACCTCGGATTACGAGCATAATCCGCTCCAGGAGAATGCTCGTAATTCAAAGTACTCGCATATCAAAGTGAGTTTTCCCATTGAAGTCAATGAAAACAAAAATAGGGGCACCAGAGATCGCTGAAAATGGCCAAAAAGGCCTAAGGACACTTTGGCTTGTTTCCTGCGTCCCGTACCTCAGGCCAAATGACGTACTGCAGGCCTATTTTGGGCTCTGCTCAGCTTCTGCGCCCCCGTACCTCAGGCCAAATGAGGCACTGCAGCCCTCGTTAGAATTAAAAAAAAAAGTTGCTCACAAATCAAAACGCTTGCAAACCAAGTTACTCTTAAACTGAGGTTGCCCTGAAATATATTTTTTTGCAGAGTGTTTGAACATTTTATATGGACTTTATTTGCACAGATATGTCAATTTAGGATAGGTTCATATGTTTAACCACTTAAGCCCCGGACCAATATGCTGCTAAATGCCCAGAGGCGTTTTTACAATTCGGCACTGCGTCGCTTTAACAGACAATTGCGCGGTCGTGCGACGTGGCTCCCAAACAAAATTTGTGTCCTTTTCTTCCCACAAATAGAGCTTTTTTTTATGGTATTTGATTGCCTCTGCGATTTTAATTTTTTGCGCTTTAAACAAAAATAGAGCAACATTTTTGAAAAAAAATCAATATTTTTTACTATTTGTTATAAGAAAAATTGAATAAACGAAATTTTAGTCAAACATTTAGGCCAAAATGTATTCAGCCACATGTCTTTAATAAAAAAAAAAATCGCAATAAAAAAAAATTAGCTACCTAGCGGCAACAGTGACACTAATACAGCGATCAGAAAAATGATCGCTAAGTGATGCTGGCAATAGGGGGTGAAAGGGTTAACTAGGGTGGTGATCAAGGGGTTAAAACTTTATTAGGGGGGGTACGGGGCTACCCTGGACCTAACACTAACTGCCTGTCACACTAACTGTCACACTGACACTAAATGCAGTGATCAGTAAATATATGATCACTGCAATCAGTGACATTGTGACAGGGGGTTGGGGGGGCGGGGTGATCGGAAGGGGTTAAATGTGCCTATGTGTACTGGTGTGAGTGTAGTGTTGTGCAACTTACTGTGATGTCTTCTCTTCTCTCGGCGGTATGAAAATACCGCCGAGAGGAGAGCTCACATCACTTCCTCTGCCTGTGTTTACATTATACAGGAAGAGGAAGTGACACGGCGGGGGGTTTCTGGATTGGCTGGGAACGATCACGAGGGGGCGGACAGAATCTAGCAGCCGCCCCCTCAGCACGGACCGCTCCCTAAGATAAGCCGCCCGTCGCAAGCAGCGGAGGGGGTCCCGATCGGACCCCCGACCCGCTAGAAGGCAGGGACGTACATGTACGCCCATCTGCCTGTACATGCAATTCTGTGGACGTACATAGTCGTGCGGCGGGCGTTAAGCGGTTAACCACTTCAGCCCCGGACCATTTTCCTCAGTTTAGGCCGATACGTATTCTTCTACATATTTTTCTAAAAGAAAATCGCAATAAGCGTTTAATGATTGGTTTACGCAAAAGTTATAGCATCTACAAAATAGGGGGTAGTTTTATGGCATTTTTATTAATATATATATATTTTTTACTAGTAATGGCGGCGATCTGCGATTTTTATCGGTATTGCGACCTTATGGCGGACAGTTTGGACACTTTTGACACATTTTTGGGACCATTGGCATTTTTATAGCGATCAGTGCTATAAAAATGCATTGATTACTGTAAAAATGTCACTGACAGGGAAGGGGTTAACACTAGGGGCGAGGAAGGGGTTAATTATGTCCCCTAGTTGTGTTCTAACTGAAGGGGGGGTGGGACTGACTAGAGGAAATGACAGATCGCTGTTCATACATTGTATGAACAGACAGGCATTTCTCCCCCTGACAGGACCGGGAGCTGTGTGTCTACAGCTCCAGGTTCACGCTCTGTAACGAGCGATCGTGGGTGCCCGGCGGTGATCCCGTCCGCGGCACCAGGGGCAAGCAGAGCGGCGCGTGCCCCTATTGGCTGAAATGTGAAATGACGTAATAATACGTGATTTCATGCAGCCGAGCCGACCTGCCGCCGTAAAACTTTCTAAAGTTTTACGGCGGCTGGTCGGCTAGTGGTTAATGCACTTGTATTGTGTCTCTTTATGTGATTTATTAACTTATACCTAGCGTAATGATAGCACACTTTTAATTATTGTTTGGTTGGAGGTTAGAAAACGTGTTTGATGCTACTTTTCCCAAGTATAGTGTGAGTGAACTCCTAGTCATGCTATACTTGTGCTTTGATGTAGCGGTTGTGT
This sequence comes from Rana kukunoris, assembly GCA_029574335.1. NCBI lineage: Eukaryota > Metazoa > Chordata > Amphibia > Anura > Ranidae > Rana > Rana kukunoris. The sequence goes on from CM056052.1 coordinate 137,406,486, forward strand.
CCGGAGGCTATGGGTCTTTTCATCTGGAGTAGTGAGCTTTTACTTTATGCAATTGTTCCTTCCTGAGATATAACACGACATTTGCATTAGAACTGGTTAGAAATAATCAGTAGTGGTTTCAAAATGATGACAAAAAAATGATGAAGATCTTTGAAATCCCACGATATACTGTTCATCTGAGTTTTAGCAATTATTTAAAACTTATAAAAAAAAAAATGTATCTCTGATTCCTCCTGTATTAAAATGAATTGTCACTATACTAACTGCCTCCATGTTGTAAAGCGCTGCGCAAACTGTTGGCACTATATAATAATAATCTATGATTATTAGAGATAAGATCTGCCCCTGTATGGTCAGCGTTTCCCTACTACATGTGATCAGATTACACTAACAAACAGCCCAGCAGCAGAAACAAGCAGAGGAAATGATTTATTTAACATGGGGCCATGCAAAGTCCTTCTTCGTCTACGGAGTGTCTGTTGTACCCTGTGTTTAACCATCTGCTCCCTCTTCTCCCCATCTGCCGCTTTCAGCATTGTTCCTGGTGTGAGAAATGCCTCCACATTGTTCTACGCTGCTGTGTCTGCCATATTGATCACAACCAAGAGGGAAGGCAAAATGCAGACATTTCCTTCCACAGCTGTTTCTATACCCAGTGATACAAATGTCTCATTTTTCATTTTAAGACATTATTATTATTAACATCAGGATAATATGATAAATGTGACATTGTGTAAGTTGAGTGGCTATGCTGATTTACTGGCAGTTGCATGGGTACACAAGCCTGTTCAGTTAAAAAACGTTGCTGAACCTACAGAAAATGCAGGGAAAGAGACCCTGCACTTTTTCAAAAACACAGCCGCAGGGAAACTGCATAGTGCTGTGCAATTCCCAGCACGGGAAGCTACATTGTGGTTTCCAGTGTGTGGAGGGGCCATTAGGATTATTGACACTCCCACACGTCTACTAAACAGCAGCGCATTTTTGGTACAGGAAAGCGTGCGATTACATACATTCCTGTACCTGCTCACATGTCTACTAGGGTTGTCCCGATACCACTTTTTTAGGACTGAGTACAAGTACCGATACTTTTTTTTATGTACTCGCCGATACCGATTACCGATACTTTTTTTTAAATGTGTCCCCAAATGCAGCCATGTCCCCCCACATATGCAGCCATGTCCCCCCACAAATGCAGCCATGTCCCCCCACATATGCAGCCATGTCCCCCCACAAATGCAGCCATGTCCCCCCACATATGCAGCCATGTCCCCCACATATGCAGTCATGTCCCCAAACATATGCAGCCATGTCCCCAAACATATGCAGCCATGTCCCCCCACATATGCAGCCATGTACCCCACATATGCAGCCATGTCCCCAAACATATGCAGCCATGTCCCCCCACATATGCAGCCATGTCCCCCACATATGCAGCCATGTCCCCAAACATATGCAGCCATGTCCCCAAACATATGCAGCCATGTCCCCCCACATATGCAGCCATGTCCCCCCACATATGCAGCCATGTCCCCCACATATGCAGCCATGTCCCCAAACATATGCAGCCATGTCCCCCCACATATGCAGCCATGTCCCCAAACATATTGCAGCCATGTCCCCAAACATATTGCAGCCATGTCCCCAAACATATGCAGCCATGTCCCCAAACATATTGCAGCCATGTCCCCAAACATATTGCAGCCATGTCCCCAAACATATTGCAGCCATGTCCCCCATATACGCAGCCGTGTCCCCCATATACGCAGCCATGTCTCCCATATACGCAGCCATGTTCTCCATATACGCAGCCATGTTCTCCATATACGCAGCCATGTCCCCAAACATATTGCAGCCATGTCCCCCACATATCCAGCCATGTCCCCCCATATCCAGCCATGTCCCCCCACATGCAACCATGTCCCCCGTAACCAAATGATGCCGCCGCCGCGTTAATCACCGCGCGGGGAACATTACAGTCAGCTTTCGTTTGAATAAGCTGTTTTGCCTGCTGCTCTGTGTATAGAGACACTCCCCCTTGCTCGGGATTGGACAGATCCGTCCAATCCCGAGCAAGGGGGAGTGTCTATGCGCGGCGGGGAAAACAGCTATTCAAACGAAAGCTGACTGTACAAGTACTTCCGCAAATACACGGTATCGGTCCTGATACCGATACTGGTATTGGTGTCGGGACAACCCTAATGTGAACCTTAGCTAATATTAAATATTTTACCAAAAATATATAGCAGACTACATATTGGCCTAAATTCATGAAGAAATAAAAAAATTTTTTTTTTTACATTTTTTTTATTGGATAGGTTTTGTAGCATTTTTTTTCAAAATCATCTGTCTTTTCTTTGTTTATGGTGCAAAAAAACAAACAAAAACGCAGAGGTGATCAAATACCCCTAGCTCTATTTGTGGAAAAAAGGCCATATATTTTAATTTGGTACATCGTTGCATAACCACGCAATTATCGGTTAAAATAACGCAGTGCCATATTGCAAAACATTGCCTGGTCATAAAGGGGGGGTAAATATTCCGAAGGTCAAGTGGTTAAAGGTTTATTTACACAATGGGCTGTATTCACGAATTAAATTACAGTGCTGTAAGGTTCACTGCGTAGGGCACCTCATTTATTTTTTTAAAGGTTGCCAACACTGCGCATGCGCGCGCGGCGCGGCCCGCCACTGATTGGACAGGCGATCGCATGGGACCTGTCATGTGTCCCATGCGATCGCCTACAGGTAGGGGCTGCTGTAGGCGATTAAGCTTTATCGCCTAACCAGCCCCTCGGTGGAAGGAGGAAGTGGGATAGGAAGTCCCACTCCTCCTGAAGCCCCCACTCCCCCCCAAAAAAAATGACATGCCAAATGTGGCATGTAAGGGGGTGAGGAGTAGAACAAGCGGAAGTTCAATTTTTGGGTGGAACTCCACTTTAACATACAGAAAATTTGAGGTGAGGTGACCCAATTTTTAATGCAGTGCACCACAAAACACATGCATGTAGATTGTGATATGCTGCAGTAGAGGTGTGTCGCCACTATTGTAACAACGCATTGGGGTAGCATTTAGAATGAATGGCACCACAACACATCACAGTGCAACATGTGACATGCTTCTTGTCAGCAGATGAACTGATTGGTTCCTTGTAATGCTTCTTTCTCCAACATTTCATCCATTAAGGGCACACGGGCCCCCTCTATCCACGCCTACCCCTATATGGTTAATGGATATATTCATGCATAGCATTTTAGTTTAGGTGCGTTAGATAACTTCATCTATCCACAGCTAAAATCTGAATTCTATCCAGTGTAAATTTGCTGTCACCTCAAAATAACTCAACATACAGCCATTAATATCTAAACCGCTGGCAACAAAAGTGAGTACACCCAGGGCTGTCTTAATAAGAGAGTGTACCTGGGCACTGTCCAGGGGCCCCATCTGCATGGGGGGCCCCTGCACTTTCCCCAAAGTAGCTGATCCTTGAGACCATGATGCCCCAAAATTGTCCCGGCGCGTGACCGTGTAATACATTCGGTGGCTATGGCCACCAGCTATATCATGGGAGCGCGCTCGCAAGCTAACTCCCTTGGGAGAGAGCTTCCCATGAAGGGGGTTAGCTGATGCGGGGAGAAGCCGAGACAGTCGCTGAGGGACCCCAGAAGATGAGGATTGGGGCCACTCTGTGCAGAACGAACTGCACAGTAGAGGTAAGTATAACATATTTTTTTTTTTTTTAACAGGAACCTTTAGTGTCCCTTTTAAAGGGGTGTTCCAGCCAAAAAATGTGTTTATTAAAAGTCAGCAGCTACAAAAAGTGTAGCTGCTAGCTTTTAATAAACACTCACTTACCTGCTCCTGCGTTCCAGCGACGCGCCGACCGGGGCTCCGCTCCTCTCCCCCCCTCCCCGGCCGGCGTCTCCATCTCGACTGTGGGCACCCAGCCGTGACAGCCTTCGGCTTCACGGCCGGGCACCCACTGCGCATGCGCGAGCCGCACTGCGCATGCGCGCGCGGCGCGGCTCGCCGCTGATTGGAGAGGCGATCACATGGGACCTGTCAGTGTCCCATGTGATCGCCTACAGGGAGGGGCTGGTGTAGGCAATTAAGGCTTAATCGCCTAACCAGCCCCTCGGCGGAAGCAGGAAGTGGGACAGGAAGTCCCACTCCTACTGAAGCCCCCACTCCCCCCCCAAAAAAATTACATGCCAAATGTGGCATGTAAGGGGGTGAGGAGTGGAACAAGAGGAAGTTCCAAATTTGGGTGGAACTCCTCTTTAAGGTTAAGGTGTTATGTTTGAGGGCTGTGGTGGTATTTTGTTGGTCTTTGATGGTGACAGTACAGGGCTGTCTTAATGAGAGGGCACACCTGGGCCCTGTCCAGGGGCCCCAGCTGCATGGGGGGCCCCTGCACTTTCCCCAAAGCAGCTGGTCCTTGAGCTCACGATGCCCCAAAATTGTCTCCATTGTAGAGGCCCCAGAGCATTACTTTGCCCAGGGGCCCATGATGCTATTAAGACGGCCCTGAGTACACCCCTAAGGGAAAATGTCCAAATTGGGCCCAAAGTGTAATATTTTGCGTGGCCACCATTATTTTCCAGCACTGACTTAACCCTTGGGCATGGAGTTCACCCGAGCCTCACAGGTTGCCATTGGAGTCCTCTTCCACTCCTCCATTATGACATCACGGATGGAAGCAAGGAAAAACTGTGCTAATTAGCATATACCAAATGGGGGACGCTGAGTGACGTCACCACGTGGGGAGATTCCCTATCGCATGCCGGCCGGCTTTTTCTACATGCTTGATTTTATCGTTTACATTGTGAGTAGTATGCTTTTTAATTTAAATAAATTTTCAAATGGAATTTCACTATGGTGAGTTTTTTGTCTTAAACCGCCCTATGGTTGAATGGTGAACTACGTCCAGACAATACCCTGGTGGATTGAAACTACAGTGTCCCTTCCTGCCTGCTCCGGGCACACGCATCTATCTTGTGGATGTCAAGGCCGTGGCTGGGCTATAGCCAACTGCTCTTCTTGAGCTTACTTCTGGTAAGCAGCCAATCTTAATTGTGGTGAAGGGATCACTTTCAGGATTACGTTTGTCACCGCGGTGGTTTATTATTGTGGATATTTTCATACATGCAGCACCTAACATTGGATGCATCCTGAAACTACATGCTGGACTTTTTTCAAAAAACTGCTTTTTTTAAAAACTGCTTTATTGACTGTGTTTTTTATTGTATATTTTTGTATAATTTTAGGGATTTATGGGGCGCAGTTTTGCTATATTTTTTGTATGACATCACGGATGTTGGTGGATGTTAGAGACCTTGCGCTTCTCCACTTTCCATTTTAAGGATGCCCCACAGATGCTCAATAGGGTTTAGGTCTGGAGACCTGCTTGGCCAGTCCATCACCTTTACCCTCAGCTTCTTTAGCAAAGCAGTGGTCATCTTGAAGGTGTGTTAGGGGTCGTTATCGTGTTGAAATACAGCCCTGTGGTCAGTCTCAAAAGGATCATGCTCTGCTTTAGTATGTCACAGTATGCACAGTTGCCACTTATGGTTCCCCCAAGGAACTGTAACTCCCCAATGTCGGCAGCACTCATGCAGCCCCAGACCACGACACTCCCACCACCATGCTTGACTGTAGGCAAAACACACTTGACTTTGTACTCCTCACCTGGTTGCTGCCACACATACTTGACACCATCTGAACCAAATACATTTATCTTGGTCTCATCAGACCACAGGACATGGATCCAGTAATCCATGTTCTTAGTCTGCTTGTCTTCAGCAAACTGTTTGCGGGCTTTAGAGAGAAAGGAGTCACCGCTCCAGGTGGGATCACTAAATGGTTACAGGTGGTGCAGGATACCGAGGGTGCTGGCGGTGCACTAAGCAAAATGAAGACAAAGAAAAATGGATAGCCGCACTCCAAAACCTGAAGGGTGGTATTTTATTCAATAGACAGCATGTACAAAAATAGGGTCACAGCAGTAGAAACAAGGAACAGCCGACGCGTTTCGCACTGGATCAGTGCTTATTCATGGCCTTTTTGCGGGCTTTCTTGAGTAGGGATGAGCCGAACACCCCCACGTTCGGTTCGCACCAGAACCTTTGAACGGACCAAATGTTTGCGCGAACATTTAGAACCCCATTGACGTCTATGGGACTCGAACGTTCAAATTCAAAAGTGCTAATTTTAAAGCCCCATATGCAAGTTATTGTCGGAAAACGTCTTTGAGAACCCGGGTCTTGCCCCAGGGAACATGTATCAATGGAACAAAGTTTTAAAAACGGTTGTTTTTTCTGGAGCAGTGATTTTAATGATGCAGCATCATTAAAATCACTGCTCCAGAAAAAACGTCAATTAAAAAAAAAAAAATCCATTTATATATGTTCCCTGGGGCAAGACCCGGGTTCTCAAAGACGTTTTCACAGGCATACTATAGACACCCAGCAGGTACAATATTTAAAGGAATTTTTCATTTTTTTTATTTAACCACTTGACCACTGGGCACTTAAACCCCCTTCCTAACCAGACCAATTTTCAGCTTTCGGTGCTCTCACAATTTGAATGACAATTACTCAGTCATACAACATTGTACCTATTTGAAATTTTTGTCCTTTTTTCACACAAATAGAGCTTTTTTTTGGTGGTATTTGATCACCTCTGGGTTTTTTATTTTTTGCGCTATAAAAGAAAAACGACTGAAAATTCTGTAAAAAAAAAAAACTTGTTATTTCTCACACACAGCATATGCATACCACAAATTACACCCCAAAACACATTCTGCTATTCCTCCCGAGTATGGTGATACCCCATGTGTGAGACTTTTACACAGCGTGGCCACATACAGAGGCCCAACATGCAGGGAGTGCCGTCAGGAGTTCTGGAGCACCCAGGCCAATTCTGACATTTCTCTCCTACATGGAAAAATCATCATTTATTTGCTAGAAAATTACATAGAACCCCAAAACATTATATATTCTTTTTTAGCAAAGACCCTAGGGAATACAATGGCGGTCGTTGCAACTTTTTATCACGCACAGTATTTTCGCAGAAATTTTTTGTACGCGTGTTTTTATAAAAAATAACAGTTTTGGGCTTAAAAAAAAAAACCCAGTAAAGTTAGCCCAATTTTTTTTCATAATGTGAAAGATGAAGTTACGCCCAGTAAATAGATACCCAACATGTCACCCTTCGAAATTGCACACGCTCGTGGAATGGCGCCAAACTTCGCTACTTAAAAATCCCCATAGGCGACGCTTTAATTACTTTTATTGGTTACATGTTTTTAGTTACGGAGAAGGTCTAGGGCCAAGATGATTGCTCTCGCTCTAACGTTCGCAGAGATACCTCACATGTGTAGCTTGAACACCGTTTTCATATGTGGGCGGGACTTACGTATGCGTTCGCTTCTGCATTGCGAGCACACGGGGACAGGGGTGCTTTAAAAAAAATAAATAAAAATTATTGTTCATTTTACTTTATTTACTTGATTTTGACACTTTTTTCCCCCAAAATACATTTTTTTATCACTTTTATTCCTATTATAAGGAATGTAAACATCCCTTGTAATAGGAATATAGCATGACAGGTCCTCTTTATGGAGAGATATGGGGTCAATAAGACCCCACATCTCACCTCTAGGCTGGGAAGACTGAAAAAAATATATCCTGGCTTTGATCGTAGCGGTGAGTCTGTAAAAGCACCGGAGGGTGGCAGGAGGGGGGGACGTATTGTGGAGTATTGGGGTATTGCGGAGTATTGGGGTATTGCAGAGTATCGCGCAGGGTATTGCAGGGTATTGCAGAGTGTTGCGCAGAGTATTGGGGTATTGCAGAGTATTGCGCAGAGTATTGGGGTATTGCAGGGTATTGCGCAGAGTATTGGGGTATTGCAGGGTATTGGGGTATTGCAGGGTATTGGGGTATTGCAGAGTATCGCGCAGGGTATTGTGGAGTATTGGGGTATTGCGGAGTATTGGGATATTGCGGACTATTGGGGTATTGCGGAGTATTGGGGTATTGCAGAGTATTGCGCAGAGTATTGGGGTATTGCAGAGTATTGCGCAGAGTACTGGGGTATTGCAGAGTATTGGGGTATTGCAGGGTATTGGGGTATTGCAGGGTATTGGGGTATTGCAGAGTATCGCGCAGGGTATTGCGGAGTATTGGGGTATTGCGGAGTATTGGGGTATTGCGGAGTATTGGGGTATTGCGGAGTATTGGGGTATTGCAGAGTATTGCGCAGAGTATTGGGGTATTGCAGAGTATTGCGCAGAGTATTGGGGTATTGCAGGGTATTGCGCAGAGTATTGGGGTATTGCAGGGTATTGGGGTATTGCAGGGTATTGCGCAGGGTATTGTGGAGTATTGGGGTATTGCGGAGTATTGGGGTATTGCAGAGTATTGGGGTATTGCAGAGTATTGGGGTATTGCAGAGTATTGCGCAGAGTATTGGGGTATTGCAGGGTATTGCGCAGAGTATTGGGGTATTGCAGGGTATTGGGGTATTGCAGAGTATCGCGCAGGGTATTGCGGAGTATTGGGGTATTGCGGAGTATTGGGGTATTGCAGAGTATTGGGGTATTGCAGAGTATTGGGGTATTGCAGAGTATTGCGCAGAGTATTGGGGTATTGCAGGGTATTGCGCAGAGTATTGGGGTATTGCAGGGTATTGGGGTATTGCAGAGTATCGCGCAGGGTATTGCGGAGTATTGGGGTATTGCGGAGTATTGGGGTATTGGAGTATTGGGGTATTGCAGAGTATTGGGGTATTGCAGAGTATTGGGGTATTGCAGAGTATTGCGCAGAGTATTGGGGTATTGCAGGGTATTGGGGTATTGCAGAGTATCGCGCAGGGTATTGCGGAGTATTGGGGTATTGCGGAGTATTGGGGTATTGCAGAGTATTGGGGTATTGCAGAGTATTGGGGTATTGAACAGTATGGGGCAGGGATGGCTGAGCTGGAATGGATGGATGGCTGGATCTGTGACTGCATTTGTCACAGATCCAGCCACAGCACTGCTTTTGACACCCGCTCCCCCTCCTTTCCTCTCATGTATCGAACGGTACAGAGAGGAGAGGGAGGAACCGACATCATCAAATCAATCGTCAATCATTCGACGGAGGGATCACGTGGTAAACGGCCGCTATCAGCGGCAATTTACCGTGATCCGTGATGCGCTGGGTCTTCTAGACCCGGCGAGCACGGACACTTCCACGAGTGCGTCCCAGGGGAAGCACAAACGCGGAAGTGCACGAGGACGTCCCAGGGACGTCGTGTCAAAACTATTTGACCGCGCTGTAGCAGTATTTTTGCTATAGCGCGGTCGGCAAGTGGTTAAGCATCATGATGCTTAAATAAAAAAAAAAAAATAAATGAAAAATTCCTTTAAATATTGTACCTGCTGGGTGTCTATAGTATGCCTGTGTAGCTTTATGGTGCACACTGCAGAGGACACAGGCAATACACCACGTGGGAATACTGCAGCTAGCACAATCAACTACCTGCCAGTAAATTAGGAAGAACTCATCTAGCTAAACTATACAGTGTATGAATATATGTACAACTCCTGGGATGTATATATATCCTCTACACACTGTAAATTTAACTGACTAGCCTGCCTGCCCTATCTAGCTAGAAAAAAAGTCTCTCTCTCTCTGTGACTGATATCTAACCAGCACTGCAACACACTACACGAGGCCGCCCTGGAGGCGGCCTTTTATAGTGTGGGGCGTGTACTAAAGCCCTGAGCCATAATTGGCCAAAGCCACCCTGGCTTTGGCCAATTACGGCTCTCTGTACTGACGGCGCTGTGATTGGCCAACCATGCAGGTCATAGTGCATGCTTGGCCAATCATAAGCGCGCAATGCGGCAGTGAATTATGGGCTCTAGCGTGTCACTCGATTTGGCACGAACGACCCGTTTTGTTCGTATTTCGACGAACATACGTTCGCCTCAAACACAAAGCTTATACCTATTCTTGAGCATCGGCGAGGGGTTGCTCCAGACGTCAATCCCCTATGGCCCGGTATGGAAAGGGTTAAACTGCTGTATGGTCTTTGCCACCATGTTGCAGCTCAGTTTCAGGGTACCACAAGGTAAAACTCAGCAGCTACAGTATTTGTTTTAAAAAAAAAAATTCGGGGGGGGGGGGGGAGACTAGCTCCTCTTTAACCACTTAACGCCCGCCGCATGTATATGTACGTCCACAGAATGGCATGTACAGGCAGATGGGCGTACTGGTACGTCCCTGCCTTCCCGCGGGTCGGTAAGTGTCTATCCGCACCCTCGCGATCGCTCCCAGCGAATCGGCTTCCCCCTGCTCTGCCCGCCCTCTGCCTGTGTAATGTAAACACAGGCAGAGGAAGTGATGTCACCTCTCAGCGGTATTTTCGATCCTGCAAGAGGAGAGAAAACATCACATAGTAAGTCGCACCAACAGCACACTGACACCATACACATAGGCACATTAACCCCTTCAGATCACCAGCCCCCTGTCACAGTGTCACTGATTGCAGTGATCATATATTTACTGATCACTGCATTTAGTGTCAGTGTGACAGTTAGTGTGACAGGCAGTTAGTGTTAGGTTCAGGTTAGCCCCCTACCCCCCCTAATTAAGGTTTAACCCCTTGATCACCACCCTAGTTAACCCTTTCACCCCCTATTGCCAGTGTCACTAAGCGATCGGTTTTCTGATCGCTGTATTAGTGTCACTGTTGCCACTAGGTAGCTATTTTTTTTTTATATTGTGATTTTTTTTTTACTAAAGACATGTGGCTGAATACATTTTGGCCTAAATGTTTGACTAAAATTTAGTTTATTTGATTTTTCTTATAACAAAAAGTAGAAAATATCATTTTTTTCAAAATTTTCTTTTTTTTCCGTTTATATCGCAAAAAAAATAAAAAAATCGCAGAGACAATCAAATACCATCAAAAGAAAGCTCTATTTGTGGGAAGAAAAGGACGCACATTTTGTTTGGGAGCCACGCCGCACGACCGCGCAATTGTCTGTTAAAGTGACGAAGTGCCGAATTGTAAAAACACCTTTGGGCATTTAGCAGTATATTGGTCTAGGGCTTAAGTGGTTAAGTAACCCTTTAAAACTCTCCCTATTTACATACACGCACTTCAGCAACAGCTGTACATCATTGCCCTGGATCAATTCCCAATAGTCACAACAATGGATCATGTCTATGTAATGTGTGTCTCTGCCAGGGACATGTCTCTCAGGGGGGAACAGTTGAGGGATGGTTATCATCCCATTACAGGAATTGGCTAAAAAAAAAAAGGACTTTCATAGCATACAGTGCCTTATGAAAGTGATCCGCCCCCTTGAACTTTGTGACCTTTTGCCACATTTCAGGCTTCAAACATAAAGATATAAAACTGTAATTTTTTGTGAAGAATCAACAACAAGTGGGACACAATCATGAAGTGGAACGAAATTTATTGGATATTTCAAACTTTTTTAATAAATAAAAAACTGAAAAATTGGGCGTGCAAAATTATTCAGCCCCCAAGTTTTTTAAACCAGATTATTTAAACCCATTCATTAATGATGACAACTCTCCCAGCGTGCTTAGTGCACCATTCCTTTTTCATTTATTACTCTAGAACTGCCCTTACTGGTGACCAGATCTTACTCCGGTGCACGTGCATCCTTTGGTGAAAAATGATTGCTCTCCTGAGACGTGAGTAGTGACATGGGGCATCTGTTGTTCTTACAGATATGCGCAATCAAAGCAGCATATTTATAAAGTGATCATTACTAATGGACTCGATCTGTTAACGTTTTCTGTTTTCAGATGGTGAAACATTAATTTTATCTGGGAATTGGCTTTGTTCCCTTTGGACAATCTGCCTGCCCCTTTTTTTCATCATTGCACACATACATCAGACATTCATTGCCCTGCAAATGACTATTTTAGGCTGAAGACCTCATTTATATTCTCCCCATGTACCAGACGTCGGGAAAGTTTACAACTTACACAAATGTGCAGGGCAAATCCAATGGAAATCAAATGCATGCAAATCTAAACTGGGGAATGAGGCTATATTTGTCTGCTTTTACTAAATATGCCTCAAACCAAGTACAAATAACACAACTGTCTCCCAAGAGTCCTGTCCTTAACCTATTCCTAACAATAAAGTACATGCTAACAATTTTATTGTAACTTAATGCAAAAAAAACATATTTCTCTTAAAGTTGACCCGTACTCATACTATGGACAAAAGGATCCTTAAATGTTCCTTGCAAACACCAAAAGCTTTAGCAAGCCATTCATGACCTCTGTAGCTGAAGGCACTCTGGAGTAATTCATACTTGAAAACGCTGAAGTCAGGTTTTAGTTTGTTTCAAGTTACAGCTAAATGGGGTTTATTTACTAAAACTGGAGAGTGCAACATCTGGTGCAGCTGTGCATGGTAGCCAATTAGCTTCTAACTTCAGCTTGTTCAATTAAGGCCCCTTTCACATGAGCGGACGAACGGTCCGCTAATTACAAGTCCATTTACGGACTTGTAATGTGTCCCTATGGGAGCGGATCCATTAGCGGATGATGCATCCGCTAACGTCCGCCTACTATCCGCGTCCGCCTGGATCCGTTTTGCGGACGGAAGAAAACCCTATTTTTCTTCCGTCCGGTGGATCGGATGCAAACGGACAGACGGTCCGTTTCCATCCGATTCCCCATAGGGGATAGTGGAGGAGAGACAGTGTGCGGGGTCCGCCCTGTCCGCCGACAGCTGAGCGGGACCCCCCGCTGAGCCGACGGACACACACGGAGCGGACCGAAAAACGGACCGCTCCGTGTGAAAAAGTCCTAAAGGAGTTGTAAATGAAAAAAATAAAAAATTCACCTTAATGCAATCTATGCATTAAGTAAAAAAACATCTGAAGATGCCGCTATGGCCACTCGCTGTATCACGGGAGCGCACCCACAAGGACTTTGCCACCATGCGAGCTCTCTCGCATGAATGTGGCGAGTTCTTGCGGGGAGGACCAGAGACAGCCGCGGAGGGACCCCCAAAGACGTGTGTAAGTATAATATGTTTGTTATTTTAAAATAAAATAAAATCCTCTAGTGACCCTTTAAGCTTTGATAAAAAACCCGGAAGCTGATAGGGTTTCTGTGCAGAGCTGCACCAGATGTTGCACTCTGCAGTTTTAGTAAATCAGCCCCATGGTGATTGGTATATTAGAAGGCAGGTAGGTTGCTAGGCCCCTGCTGTCATAGAAAATAAGGGAAGAAGAGCTGTGATTTTAGTGCCCCTAGTGTTGTGTACTTTTTAAGTTCTTTTCCCACCATCACGCAGTGGTATAAACTGACACCATAGGAAACAAACGTACCCAGTCTTGAATTGGGACTGCATTGGCTAATATTGCTCAGTGCACCCTGACTCTAATGGTGTAAATGGGCTCTAAAGGTGAATTTCTCAACAGTTACTCCTGTTATTTTGCTGCTTGACAAGACTAAGAAATCACTTTAATATGTATAGTCTGGGCACATGTGAACTTTAAGGCCAGTCTTTTTTAGTTGTCAACGTTTTTTTAACCTTTCTCACTTCCCGCACTCGCGACCCAGTCCGAAGCACCGTGACTGCGCCCACGGGACCCGATCGCTGCCAGTGTCCGGATTGGTCACCGGAGCAGAAAAACAGAAAGAGGTGTGTGTAAACACACCTTCCCCGTTCTAGATTGTGGCAGCGTCAGTGATCGTCTGTTCCCTGATATAGGGAAAGACGATCACTGACGTCACACGTCCAGCCCCGCCCCCTACAGTTAGAAACACATATGAGGTCACACTTAACCCCTACAGTGCCCCCTAGTGGTTAACTCCTAAACTGCAATTGTAATTTTCACAGTAAACAGTGCATTTTTATAGCACTTTTCACTGTATAAATGACAATGGTCCCAAAAATGTGTCGAAATTGTCCGATGTGTCCGCCATAATGTTTCAGTCACGAAAAAAATTGCTGATCGCTGCCATTAGTAGTAAAAAAAAAAATATTAATAAAAATGCAATAAAACTATCCCCTGTTTTGTAAACGCTATAAATTTTGCGCAAACCAATCGATAAACGCTTATTGCGATTTTTTCTTACCAAAAATAGGTAGAAGAATACTTATCGGCCTAAACTGAGGAAAAAAATAGTTTTTTTATATGTTTTTTGGGGATATTTATTATAGCAAAAAGTAAAAAATATTGAATCAGATTCAGATCACCAGGTGAAAACAGAGGAAAAAAAAGAAAGCTAATCTAGTCACCATTTCTAATGATTGGTAAGCTACAGTGTGTTAAATGTTTGATATTGGGTTTAATTTTGCTTTATATTTAGAGTTACTACTTACGTTGTTTTGTCACAACTGTTTTTCTTTTCACATGCTAACCCTGCACCAGAGGGAGATTGTTCTGTAAAAGGAAGGCACACAGAAATATTGTGAAGCTATGAAAATATTTTTAGTGTACCTTCATTAACCACTTAACAACCAGGCCAATTCTGACACTTCTCTCCTACATGAAAAAATCATAATTTTTGTTTTAGGGATGTCCCGATACTAGTATCAGTTTCATATGTGGGCGGGACTTACCTATGCATTCGCTTCTGCGTGCGAGCACACGGGGACAGGGGCACTTTAAAAAAAAACATATTTTATTGTTCATTTTACTTAAAAAAAAATAGTTTGACACTTTAAAAAATTTTTTTTAAATATGGCATGACAGGACCTCTTTACAGTGAGATATGGGGTCAAAAAGGCCCCACATCTCACCTCTATGCTGGGAAGCCTGAAAAAAAAAAGATCACTCGTTCACAGCCGAAGCAGCACCGTTTTTTTGAATGCAGAGGTTAGGCGTGACGTCATAACATTGCGCCCGGCCTCCGATGATCATAGAGACTCCGGTGACATCTGGATCACCGGAAATCTCTATGATCAACATCCGGGGGCGGTGGATCCTCTCACCGATCGCACAGGTGAGTCGGTAGAAGCACCGGAAGGTGGCGAGAGGGGGGATGTCCCCTCTCACTGCCCGAAAGAATGATCAAGCAGTGAAACAGCCACTAAGAACGCTGAGTGAAAATGCCGATATCTGAATGATGCCTGTAGCTGCACGCATCATTCAGATATATCACCACAAAGCCGAGGACGTCATATGACGGCCAGCGGTCGGCAAGTGGTTAAAGTGGTTGTAAATGCTCAGTTTTTTTTTCTTAAAGTAAAAAACATGTTATACTTACCTGCTCAGTGCAATAGTATTACACAGAGTGGTCCCAAACCTCCTCTTCTGGTATGCCCCACCAGGGCCTCCTTTTCTGTGTCTGCCACAATACCAGGTGCTTGCTATGGGGGAAGACATGCAGGCTTGCTCCTGAGCTGGGTGTTGTGTGTCATTAGACCCACACAGCTCAGCTCGGCTCCGCTCCCTGCTCCCTCCTCACAATATTTGATTGAAAGCAGCAAGAGCCAATGGCTCCCGCTGCTGCCTCTGTGCCTGTGGGGAGAGTGAAAGAGAGAGCACTGCTGCTCTCGGGTACAGCACTGGGTCGAAGAAGGAGCCAGGTAACTATTTGGGGGGGGGGGGGACTAGGAGAGCTGATACAGAAAGATTTTTTACCTTAATGCAGGAAATTAATTAGGGTAAAAAAACATATATCTTTAAAACCTAGAACCACTTTAACATAACGAATAAGCAAATCAATATACGCTTATTGCGTTTTTTTTTACCAAAAATATGTAGAAGAATACGTATCGGCCTAAACTGAGGAAAACATTTTTTTAAATATATTTTTTGGGGATATTTATTATAGCAAAAAGTAAAAAAATGTATTAATTTTTTCAAAATTGTTGCTTTATTTTTGTTTATTGCACAAATCAAATACCACCAAAAGAAAGCTATATTTGTGGGGAAAAAAAATATGTCAATTTTGTTTGGGAGCCACGTCGCACGACTGCGCAGTTCTTAGTTAAAGCGACGCAGTGGTCCAGAGCTTAAAGGAGTTGTAAAGGAAAACATTTTTTTTGCTGAAATGACTATTTACAGGGTATAGAGATATAGGGCCAGATTCACGTACATTGGCGCATATATTGACCGGCGTATCGCATCTCCTTTACGTTAGACCGGCTCAATTTAGAGGCACAAGTACCGTATCCTCGTAGTATTTGCGCCGGTGCAACGTAAATTCCGAGGCGTAAGGCGGTGTAATTCAAATTGAGAAGGACGTGGGCGTGTTCCATTGAAATGAGCCGTGACCCCATGCAAATGAAGGGCCGGCCGGATTGCGCATGCGTGCATGAAGCAGACTGTGGTCAGCACCTCTCTGCGCATGCTCAGAACACGGCACGGCGCAATCAGTGAGATTGGAACTAGGCCCGGTCAACTTAGTGAGCTACGCACAGTGCTTAAATAGACCGAGAGAAACGCCCTTCATTTGCAAAAGTACATCCATTTGTTCCCCTTCCTACAGCAAGGTGCTTTTGTTCTGTTGTTTGTTAGTGTTTGTTGGTTTGTGACGTGTTTTGGAGAGTGTTTTGGAGAGTGTTTTGGAGAGTGCTTTGGAGAGTGCTTTGGAGAGTGATTTGGAGAGTGATTTGGAGAGTGATTTTTGGTGAGTGTTGTGTGAACATGAGTGAGAGGAAGAGAAAATAAAATGTTTCCTTGTGGGAGAAGGAAATAATTATCAGGGCCATTACCCAATATGGGCGATTCCTGCACGGCCCGGAGAGTGCCAACACCCCCCCGACCAGGAAGAGTCAGATTTTGCAGGACATCGCCAACGAGGTAAATGCTTTGGGGGGTGAGACCCGGACATGCCAGGGGATCCAAAAGAAGATCAATGATCTCCGGCGTGTGGTCCGTGGGAAGCTGGCCAAGATTGCAGCACATGGCAGGGGCACTGGAGGGGGCCCACCATGCACTATTAGGCTGACTGAGGAGGAGCGTGCGGTGGTCCAGACCTTCAACAGGCAGCAAGTGGAGGGGCTGCCTGGCTTTGACTCCATTGAGGAGGCCGTGAGGACAGGTAAGGTTTTTCTATCTGGTGTGTAGCATGTGTGGGGGGAAGGGAATATGTGGCAAGTGTGTGGATCCTCCAACCTGTGAATGTTTTGTGTCATCCACAGATGTGCAGGAGGGTGCTGGGCCATCTGGCCTGTCCGCACCACCCCCGGGACAACAGTCTGAGGAAGACCCCCAGACAAGGCCGGAGTCCTCTGAGGAGGTTGAGGAGGAGGAGTTTGAGGAGGAGGTCATGTCAGGGAATGACTTCATGTTAATTTTGGAGGAGTCTTCCCCTATGGCTGGCAGCAGCCAGGCCTCCATCAGGGGTAGCCCCTCCCACCCCTCCGCCAACGGGGCTCCCCTCAAGGGGCTCACCTTCTCCCCGGCCACAAGCCTCATCTGGAGGCAGGAAGGTGACCCACAAGACCAGGGGGGTGGCCGAGGTTCTGCCTGCAAATCTGAGAAGGGACCAGGCCCTTCAGACCCGCCATCTGGGACAGGTCAGCCAGACTTTGGGGCGGATGGAGGAGAGCCTGTCCTCCATAAAGGATTCAGTTGGGGACCTGGTCTGCAACTCCCTTGCTCTGATCAATTGCCAAAATGAAATGCAGGCTACCACAGCAGGCGTTGATCAGGATGTGCGGGCCCTCGGTCAGGATGTGCGGGCCCTCGGTCAGGATGTGCGGGCCCTCACCCAGGCTATCCAGGCCAATACGGCAACCCTCAATGCTGGCCTGACCAGAATTGCCGTGGGCTTGGAGGGCAGGCCCCCTGGTGGGCAGAGACCAGATTATCCCCCCCCCCCATGAGTCTCCCCTGAGGAGCCGGGGCCGTGGCCGTGGGTCACGCCAGTGGCGGTAGTTTTTTTTGGCTTTTCTATGTTTTCTTTGCTGTGCATTTTTTTTTTGCTGGGCATTTTTTTTTTTTTTTGGATTATGATTTTTTTTCTGTTTGTGAATGATTTTTGAATGTGGGGGTGACATTCCTGCCGGAAAAGCGGTGTCACCCTCATTTGTGGTGGAGAAGGGTTTCCCAGGACCAGGGAGAAGTGATCCCCAGGTCCGTGTGAATGGTGTATGAATGTACAGTGACATAATTGGAGCCGTGTCGTGGCGTTGCTGCTCACAAGTCCTGCATGGTGGGCTTGTGCTAATCCAATGTGATGAGGATGTGGTGTGTGTGATCTAGGGACCACAGTGGTGTGCATGCATGCATCCTCATTGTGCCATGATTAATGTGTGTGTTTAACGTGCAAAGATGCCTAATGTGAGCTGTCTCCTGGCTGCTCTTCCCTCAGAAGACGGGGTAGTCTCGGTTAGGGGGAGATTGTCTGGTTCGGAGGTCAGGTCATCACGTATGTCAATCTGCAGGACCCTTTCTCACTGTGAAGTTGTGCAGCATGCAACATGCACTGACGATCTGGCATACAAAGTTTGGAGAATACAACAGGGTACCCCCAGACTTATCCAGGCATCGGAAACGTGACTTCAGGAGGCCTAAGGTGCACTCCACCACTGCACGGGTACGTGCGTGTGCTTCATTGTATCTTTCCTCTCCTGGGGTTTGGGGGTTCCGGATAGGAGCCATGAGATGGGGTCCCAGTGCATATGCAGAGTCACCTGGAAGGGAAAAGACAGGGGGATGTTAGTAGTGCATGTGCCCCTTGTGATTTCTGCATCATGGGGGGGGGACAGTCATGCCTGCCACCCATGTCACTCACCAACCAGCCAGCTGTCCCCATACACGTGTTGTTCGAATTCCATTGGGATGGGGCTCTGATTGTATATGTAGCTGTCATGGCTGGATCTGGGGTGTTTGGCACGGACGTGCCATATGAGGCCTTGGGCATCGACTATCACCTGTACGTTGATGGAATGCCAATGCTTCCGATTGCGGTATATGTGCTCTGTCTCACGGGGGGGCTGGAGTGCCACATTTCTGCAATCAATGGCCCCCACAGTGTGTGGGAATCTGGCAATTCTGTAGAAATCTGTCATTGCCTTCAGCCGCAGGTCCTCCTGGGTGGGTTTGATGATTTGGTTGGCCATGCGTCTGAGAATTTCAGGGATAACCTGGTGTACACATCTGCTCATGGAGGATTGTGCCATCCCAGCCACCACTCCACTTGTACGCTGAAAAGAGCCACTGGCAAGCAAATGAAGTGTTGCCAGGACCTTGACCAGTGGCTGCACTGCATGTGAGTGGTGTGTTGGGTTGGTGATGTCCTCCTGCAGGGTTGTAGTTAATTCCATGATGGCATGAGGGGTGAATCTGAAGATGCGATACACCTCAGAATCACTCATGCCAAAGATGCCTATGCGTGTGCGGTATATCCTCTCCCATGCCCTCCTCCGTACCCTCCTCCGTGCCCTCCTCCATGCCCTCCTCCTTCTGCGCTCATCTAAAGTCAGTAGTATAGCTATGAGCAAGGATGCCCCTGGCATGTTGGCATAAAGATTGTTGTCCTGCAAGTGTGGCTGCTCAGCTCGTCCCTAACGGTGTTGCTTTAGCTGACATGTAGCAGGATTGTCCAAATTTAAACCTGCTTTTATAAGTACTAACTTTAGACCGGACGTGCAGCTGATGTGCACAGCACGTAGCCTGCACCGCACAAACATACTTTTGTGGATCGCCGTATCTCCCTCATTTGCATATCTGCATAGCAAATCAATGGTGTGTCTAGCGCATTTTTGCGCACACGATGCGCCGGTCCATCAAAATTACGTCAGTCGAAAAATGTTGGATTTCATGTTTTGGGGATACGGCGCATAGATACGCAGGCGCATATTTAGACTTACGCTGCGCATCTCGTTAAACGCCGGCTTAAGTGCTTTGTGGATCTGGCCCATAATATTTAACTGATTCCTTTTAAAAATGATTAAAAATCAAACATATAATGTACCTGCAGTTTCAGTTTCGTTTTTAATATAGTTTCATGTTTCTGTGAAGTACAGAGACACACAGAATAAAAACAAACAAACACAGGGCAGTGTTTGTTTTTAAAATGAATCTGATTGGTTCTGAGGGTTTTTAGACACACAGTAATCACATCTCCTTGATCAGGGACCACAGTGAAAAGCTCCCATGAGTTTTTTCATAAGGAAACAGACAAGCAGGAAGTGTGGAGATCAGAGAAGGATTGCAGCAACTTCAAAGCAAAAACGAACAACGAGGACATGAAACCAGTACTGCAGTAAGGTAAAGGAAGCTATTTAGCTAAAAAAAAATCCTTTAGTGACCCTTTAAGTGGTTAAAGTGGTATTAAACCCCAAATCCCAAAAATGTTATGTATTGCAGCTTACATTTTTTTTTCCCCTCTACTCTTTTCATCTAGTGATCTGGCCAGTAACACACCTCCTATGTTAGAGTGCTTCCACTTTGGATGAAGGAGCACAGGTGCACCTTTGGACAGCAGCTTTGTGAATCTGGGGGGGAAGGGGGTGTTAAATGTATTTGTAGATTTAGATACACTAACAAATTGAAACCAAACACCAGCTCACACTGCAGTTCAGGGCTGGACTGAGACCAAAATTTGGCCCTGGACTTCATCCAGACCGGCCCACTTTAAGTGTGCAAACAAGCATAAAAACTATACGCAATTGTGCAAAAAAAAAAAAAAAAAAAACATAAGTAGCATAACATAAGGAGTCCTCACTGACCTCTTTTATAATCTCACTTATTCTCCTCTGTATTTTTCTCATCCTTCTCACATCACTGCATGAAGTGGAGGGCGAGCTGCACAGCCATTACTTTGACAGGCTGTCACTGAAACTGGCCCACTGAGCCATCGGCCCACCGGGAAACTCCTTGTAGTCCCTATGGGCAGTACATGCCTGCTGCAGTTACACAAGTGGTTACAGCAACAATTTGAATAAATAAGATCATAAGCACCCCTGTCAGTGGTAAATGGTTTGTCTCGACACTCTAACTGATACATCTGCAGGAGAGCTTGTACTGTTTAAAAACAACATAATTACTGTCTGGATCACCAGTTTAAAATAAAGGAACAAACGCCTTAAAAATAAAACAAATGCAGCCACTCCATCTAAGCTGAAAAATAATAAATGTTTGCTTTTGGCTTTAATACTGCTTTAACCACTTGCTTACTGTGCACATATACCCCCTTCCTGCCCAGGCGAAATTTCAGCTTTCGGCACTGTCACAATTTGAATGAAAATTGCGCGGTCGTGCGATGTTGATCACCTGTGCGGTTTTTATTTTTTGCGCTATAAACAAAAATAGAGCAACAATTTTGAAAAAAACACTATGGCCCAGATTCACGTAGGCTGTGGCGTATATTTGTGTGGGCGTACCGCATCTTATATATGCTACAACGCCGTAACATAGAGAGGCAAGTACAGTATTCACAAAGCACTTGCTCCGTAAGTTGCGGCGGCGTAGCGTAAATTGGCCGGCGTAAGCCCGTCTAATTCAAAGTAGGAAGGAGGTGGGCGTGATCTATTTCAATTAGGTGTGACCCCATGCAAATGAATGGGCGATCGAACGGCGCATGCGCACGCATGCTCAGAATCACGTTGCATATACTCTCTAAGATACGTTGGCGCAATGCCTATGACGTGAACGTAACCTATGCACAGCCCTATTCACGTAGTACTACGTAAACGGCGTACGCAACGTAAAATTTGACGGCGTTGTTCCCTGGCCCATACCTTTACATTACCTGTGCCTGCTATATGAGGGGTAACTTTACGCCGGATGTAAGCCTTACGCAAACCGCGTATATGAAGCGGCCGGGCGCATCTACGTTCGTGAATCGGCGTATCTTACGCATATTGCATATTTAAAATAGGAACGCCGAATCCGTGCAGCATAACTATGTGCCCACGATACGCCGGTGTAGGCAAGTTACGTCGGACGGCTAAAACCATGTTTTCCGACGTAACTCGCTTTGTGAATCGGCGCAAGTATACGACGGCGCACATTTGTACTTACTACGGCGTATCTCGAGATACGCCGACGTAAATCGATCGTGAATCTGGGCCAATATTTTTTACTTTTTGCTATAATAATTATCCCATTAAAAAAAAAATAATAATAATTATTTTCAGTTTAGGCCGATACATATTCTTCTACATATTTTTGGTTAAAGCATATAGTAATTGGTTTGCACAAACGCTATGACGCCTACAAAATAGGGGATAGAATTATTACTTTTTTTTTTATTATTACTTTTGTTTTTACTAGTAATGGCGGCGATCTGCGATTTTTGTCACAACTGCGATATTACGGCGGACACATTGGACACTTTTGACACATTTGTCAGTGGCGCGTGGCCGGAGGCCGTATATAGACGGCCTCCCGGCAGATTAGATCGGACATAAATAGCCGGCCGCCGCGTGGCTAGCGGTTAATAATGTAATGATTGTGATTTTCTTCTGCCACTTGTATCTACATAATGCATTGTCATGTATAAAACTAAAATAACGAACAGTTGTGTTGCACTTTAGTTATAGACATACACACAATTTCCTTCCGATAAATAACATGAAGATGTAGCAAAGTCAGCTGCTGGGTAATAATAAGCTCTACCAGAAATAAAAATATGGAAAGGTTTACTGTATATATTATATTTATTTGTAATAAGAGAGTGTAAATTACTTTAAATGAATAGAAATGTTACATGAAGAGATCTGTAATAAATAGGGGGAGAAGAAGCCTTCTACAATGCAGGCTACAAACATGGGGCTCCAGCCAGGAGCACTGGGTCTTTAGTACACCTAAAGGGGTGTGCACCCCAATGTGTTAAACAAAGCATATCTATAAGATACATATCGGTACAAAAGAAACGCTAGGACTGACAGCAGCGTCACTCTCTGCTCCTACACGCAGTGTAACTGTAGAAGATGGGGGACATACATAGTGACAGCAAATATATGTTAAGGAGACAGAGGTGAGCAGAGCGAGTCTGCCTATGGGTTACCCCCCACTATGACGACCTGGTCGCTAGGGTGGTAGGATTACCAGGGCCTCCACATCTGTAAGGAGCCCACAAGGGGACAGTGTTTTTTCAGGACATCAGTATGTGGCTCTGGGTCAGGATCAGGCTTCAGAGCTGGTGACAGGGTCCCCCCAGCATTCTCCTCACAGCTTATAGGCAGCTCAGGGCTGGCATTCTTGACCCTAGGAAGGGATTTCAGCAGATGGTTGAGAAGACGTGCGCCAAGAGCTTGGTCCATCCAATCACAGTTCAGAAGCAGGTTGTGGAGCTCATGCATACATTGGATGTATCCTGTGCTGAATCTCTGCTGGGATTCCACACACTGAGAGCCTTCACCTAAGGGAAAACAGTACAGAGAATAAAGAGAAAGATCAATCCTCGTCAATATATAAAACAGTAATGCAGAAGTCAATTTTGCATAGAGTGGGCCAGAGTTTGAACTCCTGCTTGGTTCCTTGCCCCCTGATTTGGTTGTGACATCTGATTGATGAACGTTCAGTGCCATTGAGAGTTCACTAGGGCAGTGGTCATCAACCCTGTCCTCAGGGCCCACTAACAGGCCAGGTTGTATGTATTACCTTGGGGAGATGCAGACTGGAATACTTTAATCACTGAGCAGTAAATGACATCACCTGTCATGTATTTCAGTTATCTTGCAAACCTGGCCTGTTAGTGGGCCCTACAGCACAGGGTTGATGACCACTGCCCTAGAGTAGTGTTTCCCTAAGTATTGCACATACACCACTGGTGGGATTTACCCTCAATGTAGGGATCAGCAGCACTTTACAGAAATGCACTACAGGTCAACATATGCAACCTATGTTTAGTTAACAGTATGCGATACCAGAGGGCCGCTGTTGGTTCCAGTTGATATTTTGGAGAAGGCAATGCCCTCAATAAATGCTGGCATTACAGCATTTATACACTTTAAGTATATACTAATAGGTATTTGCATAGGCAGTGTTTTGGTAAAGGTGCTTTAAAGGTGTTATAAAAGATTTTTTCCCCCTAAATAGCTTCCTTTACCTTAGTACAATCCTCCTTCACTTACCTCATCCTTACATTTTGCTTTTAAATGTCCTTATTTCTTCTGAGAAATCCTCACTTCCTGTTCTTCTGTCTGTAACTACACACAGTAATGCAAGGCTTTCTCCCTGGTGTGGAGAAAGCCTCTTGAGGGGGCGAGCGGGCAAGTCAGGACACTATACTTTGCAGATAGAGAAAGGAGCTGCGTGTTAGTGGGCGTCCTGACACTCCTGCATGCCCCCTCTCCCCTCAAGAGGCTTTCTTCACACCAGGGAGAAAGCCTTGCATTACGGTGTGGCGTTACAGACAGAAGAACAGGAAATGAGGATTTCTCAGAAGAAATAAGGACATTTAAAAGCAAAATCGAAGGCTGAGGTAAGTGAAGGAGGACTGCACTAAGGTAAAGGAAGCTATTTAGGAAAAAAATGTTTTTCCTTTACAACCCCTTTAAGTTCCCAGATCCGGTTTATGGTGGTTGTACACAGGGGGGAAAGGTTTATGGAATACCTGCTCTAGAGGGGCAGTGACATTGAAATAGTGACACCTAGCGGGGTAAGACTCCATTGCACACATGAAATGTGAAATTCAGTTTATGTGTCCCATTAGCATGGAAGTTATGTAGTAGCTAGCATAGAATTACGGTTGCCACCTCTTCCCTTTAAAACTGAACACATATTACACAAGTAAGGTGGTAATTAAACTTATCTGCATTAAATTAGCCACATAACCTGTGTAATTAACATGTGCTCAGGTTTAAAGAGGTAAGATGGTAACCCTACTTA
Organism: Rana kukunoris; assembly: GCA_029574335.1. Taxonomy (NCBI): domain Eukaryota; kingdom Metazoa; phylum Chordata; class Amphibia; order Anura; family Ranidae; genus Rana; species Rana kukunoris. The sequence goes on from CM056052.1 coordinate 137,431,276, forward strand.
GAATGCTGCAACTCTATTTCACACAAAAGGAGGAAAAATATGAACTGTTGTTCTTGTTTGCAGAAGGATGTACCGTATTTATCGGCGTATAACACGCACCCTAACTTTAAGAGGGAAGTTTCAGGAAAAAATGTCCACATCCCCCTGCGTATAACACGCAGGCACAGTTTACCTTCTATTTTCAGGGTAAAAAAGTGAGTGTTATTTGCCAATAAATACAGTAATTGTGTATAGGATGGAAGAAAGAGCATGATTATGAACTGAACCACTTTGGTACAGTCAGCAGTAGTTGATCTTACATTTGTCTTTAGTTGTTGCAGAGCTCCCTCTAGTGTCAAAATAGAAAAGTGCTGAAGAACTCATGAACAGCCTCTCACCTAAACTTCTGCTTCTCTGAATATTTTCCAGATGTCTCACTGTCATCTCCAGGATGTCTGCCTTCTCCAACTTGGACTGCTGAAAAAACAACAGACAGTATAGCCAATGTCACTCTGTACTTCAAATATAAAAAGGTCTAAAAATATATATATATTACTGGTTTAAAGCACCATGGGACTAGGCTACAGATAACCTATTATGAAGGGTAATGCACCCATAAAGTATTTCAAGACCATGTTAAAAGAGTCTAAAATACGTCTTAATTACCATACCTGTCTGCATTTATATTGCTCAATCGAGTCACTAACTCTATAGTGTTTAGGGAATCCCCATAACTGTTGCCTGTCATTGCTGTGAATAGTGACTTATGTTTTGAGAATGTGTTTTACTTATTTCAATTTTCAATTTTTGGACACTGGTATACACTAAGGGCCAGTTCACACCATAGAAACGCAATCCGGATGCGTTCCAGGTGCTTTTTTGGATGCGTTTTTGGTACGTTTTTAATGCAGTCCAGTGCTTTTTTTCACCCCTCTTCTATATTAACCTTAGATAAGGACAAGTGTGTTCTAGTGCGTTTTTGGTGCTTTTAGGTGCGTTACGGTGCGTTTTTGATGTGTTTTTACAGCATTCCAGTACAGTCCCGTGCAGGTAAAATGTAGCATGTTCTACTTTTTTTTTATGGAACTGGAATGCACTGGTGTGAACTATGCCATTGAAGACCATATCACCTACTTCCCATGCGTTTTTGATGCAGAAAAAAAAATGCACTGGACTGCATGTGGCGTAAACTAGCCCTAATGCTGCATACACACGATCACTTTTAAAAAAAACGTTGTTTTAAAAAACGTAGTTTAAAATGATCGTGTGTGGGCAAAACGTCATTTTATGTCTTCTAAAAAACGACAAAAAAAAATTCGAACATGCTTGAATTTTTCGTGTCGTTTTTCAAAATGTCGTTTTTTGTGTCATAAAAAATGATGGTGTGTGGGCAAAACGATGTTGAAAACGAAGTTTTTAAACCTGTGCATGCTCAGAGGCAAGTTATGAGACGGGAGCTTCAATGGAACAGAGTGCCGTCGAACGTGGTGTACGATGTAACCGCGCTTTGCAAGAGCATTTTCAGAAAACGATGGTGTGTAGGCAACATCGTTTTTTAAAATTAAGTTTGAAAAATGTTGTTTGTTTTGTGAGATAAAACAACGTTTTTTTTTTTATCACAAAAAGTGATCGTGTGTACGCGGCATTAGTATGTATACCAGTGTCCAAAAAATGTAATAAGTAAAACACATTCTCAAAACATAAGTCACTATTCAATAGGTGACTGTTTATTTAACACAAAAAAAATGCACATATTGTACTAGTACAGTAAAACCTCGGTTTGCGAGCATAATTCATTCCAGAAACATGCTTGTAATCCAAAGAATTTGTATATCAAAGCATTTTTTTACAGGTTATAAAAGAGAAGAGAGGCACCTCTAAGTGTAGCAATAACTTGCTAAATGTTGAATCTTCATTAAATCTAACCATATTGCTACACTTAGAGGCTCCTCTCTTCTTTTTTAACCACTTGAGGCCCGCGCTACCGTCAGATGACGGCAACAGCGCGGACCTCAATATCCAACATGCCGTCATTTGACGGCATGTCTTTCTGGCGTTCCCAGCGCGCGCTGTACAGCGCGCTGCGGGGAAGCCCTGTGTTGTCCGTGTCCCTTGGACACGGCCAATCACAGATCGCGGCAAACGGCCAATCAGAGCGGCCGTTTGCAATGCGATCTGTGGGCGAATGAGAGATGATCTCTCATAGATCATCTCTCATTGCCGGCTCACACAGAGACAATGTCCTGTCTCTGGAAGGGAGGAGCCCGATCTGTGTTCCTTCCTACATAGGGACACAGATCGGTCACCCCCCCAGTCACCCCCCCCTCCCCCTACAGTTAGAACACACCTAGCATACACATTTAACCCCTTCCTCACCCCCTAGCGTTAACCCCTTCAATGCCAGTCACATTTATACTGTAATTAGTGCATATTTATATCACTGATCGCAGTATAAATGTGAATGGCGCCAAAAATGTGTCAAAAGTGTCCGATGTGTCCGCCATAACGTCGCAGTAAACAATAAAAATCGCAGATCGCCGCCATTTCTAGTAAAAAAAAAATAAATAAAAAATAATAATTCTCTCCCCTATTTTGTAAGCGCTATAACTTTTGCGCAAACCAGTCGCTTATTGCGATTTTTTTTTTTTTTTTTTACCAAAAATATGTAGAAGAATACGTATCGCCCTAAACTGAGAAAAAAAAATGTGTTTTTTTTTTTAATTGGGATATTTATTATAGCAACAAGTAAAAAATATTGTATTTTTCTTCAAAATTGTCGCTCTTTTTTGTTTATAGCGCAAAAAATAAAAATCGCACAGGCGATCAAATACCACCAAAAGAAAGCTCTACTTGTGGGGAAAAAAGGACGTAAATTTTGTTTGGGAGCCACGTCGCACGACCGCGCAATTGTCAGTTAAAGCGACGCAGTGCCGGAAGCTGAAATTTCACCTGGGCAGGAGGGGGGTGTAAGTGCACAGTAAGCAAGTGGTTAAACTCAGTTGTGACATGACGCTACTCTTATATCAAGACATCGCTTGTATATCAAGGCAAAATTGATTAAAAAATTTTGCTTGTCTTGCAAAACGCTCTCAAACCAAGTTACTCTCAAACCAAGGTTTTACTGTACATTGTTATATCTAAACACAACATGGCACCCTGGGGTTCATTTACTAAAACTGAATAGTATAGAATCTGGTGCTGCATGGCAACCAATCAGCTTCTAACTTCAGGTTGTTCAATTAAGCTTTGACAAAAAAAAAAAACTGGAAGCTATTTGGTTTCTATGCAAATGTTGAATGTGTGTTCATTTCAGTCATCTAGATGTGAGAAAATCATTTTTTATTTCCCTTGCACATAATTAGGTTTTTAAGTTCAACAAAGCATCAACTATTTTCCCTTGCTCAAGCTTAAGTCCCCTTTCACACTTATACGACTTGTCCCACGATTTTGGACTGCAAAATCGTATGACAAGTCATTCTCCATTATTTTCAATAAACACCATTTATATTGACACGACTTTAAGTAGTGCCGACTTCAAAGTAGTCCTTGCACTACTTTGGTCCAATTTTGATGCCACTACAGGCATTCATTAAAATCGCGGCAAAATCGCGGTAAAATCGCGCGACTTTGAAGTCCTACAAGTGTGAAAGGTGTCTTATGCCTATTTATTTTATTTATTTATTTATTACAGGTACGTATATAGCATCATCAATTTATGAAGCGCATTACTTATATATTGTATATTCAGATTGGTTCCTGCCCTCAAGGAGCTTACAATCTAAGGTCCCTGACTCACATTCATACATACACATACTAGAGCCAATTTAGACAGGAACCAATTAACCCACTGGTGTGCTTTTGGAGAGTGGAAGGAAACCGGAGTACCCAGAGGAAACCAATGCAGCACAGGGAGAATATGCAAACTCTGGGAAGGGATTGCAATCACACTTTCAATTTATTCTTTTGTCATCTGGGTCACAAACTCACATTAGGGCTGTGGTAAACATTAAGGCTTCCTTTAAATATGTGGGTGCATATGGCCACAGGTATCAGTGATTCTTGCTGGCAGAGAGACTAGCTGCATGTGCGCAGTACCTTGTACAGATCAATGGCCGGCATTGCCGCTGTTCACATGTAACAGCTTTTCTGAGCAATTACATTAGGTTAGGTACTTTGACCGACCCTGGACACAGGCAGTTTGCATTCAGGGACAGCATTCTGGCTGCATACAAACTGGCTGCAGGTAATCGCCCAGTTTGCATGCCACCATAACGGGCCTAGAATTTTGGAGGCAAATTTTGATTTAGCCTTAGTCCTATGCCACGTACACACAACCGTTTTTCATGACGAGAAAAAACATTTTTTAAATTGGTCATTAAAAACGATCGTGTGTGGGCTCCAGAGCATTTTTCTTGTTGTGAAAAATGGGCATTAAATTTAGAACACGCTCTAATTTTTTGCGTTGTTTTTCACGTCGTCCATTTTAGTTTTAGTCATATTTTAGTCATCTGAATTGTTTTTGTCATATTTTAGTTAACTAAAATCTCCAGTACATTTCAGTCGACTATAATCGAATGAGTTTTGTAAAATTGTAATGCATTATTTAAAGGAGAAGTCCAACCTGAGCTTTTTAGGCTGGGCTTCTCCTCTGGGTCACAATTCATTTTGCACTCCTGCGACCCGTTTTTAGCAAAGAGCGGTTTGAATTCTGCTCTCCGCTGACGTCACTGAAATCAGTCCAGGCTCTGGAAGTCTGGATCCGCCAGCTGCCTTGACTGATGGCAGTCTCAGCCTCTCAGAGGGCCGCCAAGACACAGAGACAGCCGCTCCCCACTCCTCCACATCTCAGTGCTCCAATGAACAGAGCAGAAGAGATGCTGGCTGAGAGTCAGCAGCTCTCTGCTCCGGAAGAAGTGAGAACCAAAACAATCGGCAGTGTGTGATCGCTCGTTTTTCTCTCTTTTGTTCAGGGTAGCCCAATTCTATATTCAAATATGCTGCAATGTGGTACAGTAACATAACATAACTCTTGCTTTATTTTGCTGCAGTCTTTGGTTTATTTCCAACTAGTGGCGTGTTTTAGGTTAACATTTTTTTTTCAAGCATTTGTGTGTTTTTTAATGGTTGCCCCGGCTTTTATGTGTATTATTATCTATGTTTCATTGTAACGGTCTCTTGTGGGCACTCCCTATGTGTAATATGTTTGCAATGTGAAAACAGGAATATAGTAAATACATAAAAATCATACAGTATGCATCAGATGCAGCAGTAGTACAGTATAGAATGCTGTGATTAATGCATACTAAAATACTTACATCAAGATGGAAAGCCTGGATTACAGTTTCCTTCAGTTGTTCCAGGCAGGAATTGATTCTCTCTCTTCTTTTACGCTCTATGAGTGGCTTTCTGAGCTGTGAAGAGGATGATAAAGAATAGCCATGTGAACATTTCAAGGGCTCAAGGAAAATGGGTAAACTGTACACTAAACGGCAATGGGTAAACTGTACACAACTCCAGTCCTGAAGGCACACCAACAGGTCAGGTTTTCAGGCTTTACATTATTTTGCACAGGTGATTTGATCAGTTTCACTGCCTTATGGCCCGTACACACGATCCGAATATTGGGTGAAAACCATCGTACGATGATGGATCGTACGATTTTCGGATCGTGTGTACACTACTTTCGAGAGCCGATCACGATCGTTCATCCGATATTATTCGATCGGACAAGCGCAAAAATTTTCCTTGTACAATGTCAGATCGTACAATTTTCGTTTAGTCAGTATAGTTGTCGTCCGACAATACAATACAAATACATTACAACACGTGACATTGCTTCCGATTTTTTTTTTTTTTTGTCGAACGAGAATTTTCGTGAATTTAATAACCTATTTCATTTTACTTGCGACTATTAAGCGGAAAAATTTGTACAATCCGTCGTACGATATTCGGATCGTGTGTACGGGCCATTAGTAATCACCACAGCCATTTCATCTGAGGGAAATCCTGAAAACTTGACCTGTTGGTGTGCCTTGAGGACTGGAGTTGCGAAACACTGCTCTAAAGAGTTCACTTTTTACACGGTTATACATTCTATACTGTACATGGCTCCACTTTATGCACTTTACTGTACATTTATAACACATTATTCCACTCTATACATTCTAGTATACATTCTATATTCCACATGGCTCAAATCTATACTTTGTACACGTACACAATGTGCTGTACATTATTTGCTCCAAAGTTTTTACTGTTTACACCAGGCATGTCCAAAGTCCAGCCCGGGGGCCAAATGCGCCCCCCCTGTTGATTTAATATGGCCCCCTGGGGATTTGGATATATACTGTACTTATTGGCACTGCCTTGGTGGGGACAGAGATGGGGCAGGATGAGCGCCGTCGGATTACATGAAGAGAATCTCCTGTTTACTCAGCAGCGTCTCTATTGGAAGTACCGTCTCCTGGGATGCCATTGGACTGTCTATCATAGGAGGCGGGACTTTGCATAAAGAGGCCACGGGGTAAACAAGAGATTCTCCTGTTTGTAATCTGTCGGCACTCGTCCCACCCCCCTCCGTCTGCCCTCCGAGGCTGCAGATAGGCATCGTTCAGGCTTCACTGATGGCAATGGTAAGGCTGCATTCATGGCACATGTGAGGCTGCATTTAGGCACATGTGAGGCTGCATTGGTTGCAATTGTAAGGCTGCATTCATGGCACATGTAAGGCTGTATTCATGGCACATGTGAGGCTGCATTCATGGCACATGTAAGGCTGCATTCATGGCAATGGTGAGGCTGCATTCATGGCAATGGTGAGGCTGCATTCATGGCAATGGTAAGCCTGTGCGTGTTATACGCTGATAAATACGGTATATCCAATAATAACACGCCCAAGCTCATCCTTAGTCCTGGGATTCATTGGGGCCACAAAAGAAATATATACAGTGTATCCAAATAACACGCCCAAGCTCATCTCTTCACCACACACAGCCACAAAGGCAGGAGAATTCTTGTTGGGCAGTGTAGTAGTGCTCAGACTAACACACTTAGACCGAATTTTAATGGTTCAAAGAATGTCAGGCAAAATGGTCGGCCCTCACGCATGTTCACTTAATCAAATCTGGTCCTATTTGAAAAAAGTTTGGACACCCCTGGTTTACACTGTAGTATACATTCCATATTGTACATTGCTCCACTTTATATACACTGCTGTACATTGTATACGTCACAACATTCCACTTTGTACAATATAATATATAATATAATTTTTTTTACTCCACAACATTTAAACCTATACACTGTGCTGCAGGGACGTCTATAGGGCAGGGCAAAAGGGGGAGCTGCCTGGGCCCTGTCATTGTTGTGGAGCCCAAAGCTGTTGCCTCATACTTGCCAACTATCCCAGTTTCAGTTGCCTTGTTCCTGGAAGTTTTAGTCCTGATATCTCAGTGTGAAGTGCTGCTACTAATGCTGCCCAGCTCTGCCCTATTGTTGTGTACAGATGACTCACCTACAGACCCCGTGTTTACATGTAAATAACCATCATTCATATGTAAATAACAATAGCATTCATATGTAAATAGTGACTGCATTCATATGTAAATAGTGACTGCATTCATATGTAAATAGTTGAGGTCGCCGGCATTCATATGTATATCATGCCCCTCGGCAGTGAAGAGATGATATGCTGTAACCTCTAGCAACCAATCAGTGAGCAGCAACCATTCAACAAGAAGAAATCATGTGCTGTAACCTCTAGCAACTTATCAGTGAGCCTCAATGTGTGCTGTAACCTCTAGCAACCAGTCAGTAAGTGGTAATGATATGCTGCAACCTCTGGCAACCAATTGCAATCACTGCCTGATCTGATACAGTAAACTGATTTTAAGTCTAGCTAATATTTAGTGTATGCAGATGGAGAGCAAAATTGCATTGGGGGGGGGGGGGCCCCAAGAATTTTTTTGCCCAGGGTCCTATCAACATTAAAGACGGCACTGCTGTGCCGTACATTGCATACTCCATTCTGTACACTGTGCTCCAGTCTATACACTGTGCTGTACATTCTATACTCTGTATACTGTACTGCACATTCTGTGCTCTAAGGATTTATTCTGTACACTGTGCTGTACATTCTGTATCCTAAACAGCTCCTTTCTATATACACCACATTGTTCCATTTTATACAATGTGATATATATATATATATATTCTGTACTCTTTACCACTAAAATCTATACACTTTGGAGATGCTGTACATTCTATACACTGTGCTGTACTGTACTCTTGCATATGTTAAATACGTCAAAATGTTCTATTGTATACATTCTACTGTATAGGTTATTGTCTGCTACTGTCTGTTTCCCCACCTCAAACTCATCAGATTGCACCCATATGTTACAGACCATTCACAACCCAAGTGGTTACACCTTTAGTTTATATACCAAGTCTCTGGACTCCATAATAAAATTGTCACAGGGTACATTAGCTCCATAAGTTGCATACTGAAGGCAATCCATTACCTATAAGTGGTCTTCTGGGCCCTTTTACACCACAAGACACCATGGGGCTGATTTACTAATGAATCTGCGCTGCGCCGGTACATGCCTTAATTAGTGCGCTGGATGAATCCCTAATTAGGCGCATGAACCGGCGGCAGCAGCAGCGCGATGTGATTGATAACTAAAGCCGCCGCCGAACTCCCTGTATAAGTCTATGGGGGGAAATCTTAATAGTGAATTTTAAAGGCTAATCTGCAAGTTTTGTCCTAAAAAGTGTTTGGGGACCTCAGTCCTGCCCCAGGGGACATGTACCAATGCTTTTTTTATTTTTTAAAACGGCCGTTTTTTCGGGAGCAGTGATTTTAATAATGCTAAAAGTGCAATAATAAAAGTGTAATTTTCCTTTAAATTTCGTACTATGGGGGTCTCTAATGTCAGCATGTGAAAAAGCGCATGTTTCCCGTGGTTAGAAATGTCTCTGCACAAAATGTCATTTTTCAAAGGAAAAAAGCCATTTAAAACTGACTCGCGGCTATAATGAATTGTCGGCTCCCGGCAATTGCAGGAGAATTCATTCATTAAAAAAAGAAAAAAAAAAAGCGTGGGGGTCCCCCCAAATTCAATAACCAGACCCTTTAGGTCTGGTATGGATATTAAGGGGAACCCCGCCGTCAATTTAAAAAAAAAATGACGTGGGGTTCCCCCCAAATATCCATAACCAGACCCTTCGGGTCTGGTGTGGAATTTAAGGGGAACTCCACTCCAAATGAAAAAAAAAAAAAATGGCGTGGAGTGCCCCCTAAAATCCACACCAGACCCCTTATCCGAGCACGTTGACCTGGCCGGCCGCAGAAAAGAGGGGGGGACAGAGCGCGGCCCCCCCCCCTCTCCTGAACCGCACCAGGCCACATGCCCTCAACATTGGGAGGGTGTTTTGGGGTGCCCCCCAAAACACCTTGTCCCCATGTTGATGAGGACAAGGGTCTCTTCCCCACAACCCTTGCCCGGTGGTTGTGGGGGTCTGCGGGCAGGAGGCTTATCGAAATCTGGAAGACCCCTTTAACAAAGGGGCCCCCCAGATCCCGGCCCCCCCCCCTGTGTGAAATGGTAATGGGGTACCTTGTACCTCTACCATTTCACGAGAAAAAAAATGTAAAGGGTTAAAAAAGACAAGAGCCGGTTTTTGACAAGTCCTTTATTATCTTCTTTCTTCTTTTCTTCGGGGTTTCTTCTTCCTCCTCCTTCTTCTTCCTCTGCTTCTGTCTTGGGTCTTCTATTCCCGCATCTTGCCCGGCGTGTTCTTCCATCTTCTGTTCCTCCCGCTGTCCTTCTCGTCCGCATCTTCTCCTTCTTCTTCTTCGCCGGAGCGGCCGCTTCCAATTGAAATCCCCGCTTTCTGCCGGACCACGCCCCCCCCTCTGACGCCACGGGCAAGCTCTTAGGAAAGTCCCCGTGTGGTGCCAGTGCGGCAGAGGGGGCGTGGTCACATGTTCCAGAAAGCGGGCAATTCAATTGGAAGCGGCGACTCTGGCAAAGAAAAAGCCGCGCACGAGCTTCAATTTGAATTGGCCGCCCTCTGACATGTGACCACGCCCCCCTCTGACGCACTTGCAGCACACTCCTAAGAGCTTGCCCGTGGCGTCAGAGGGGGGGGCGTGGTCCGGCAGACAGCGGGGATTTCAATTGGAAGCGGCCGCTCCGGCGAAGAAGAAGAAGAAGGAGAAGATGCGGACGAGAAGGACAGCGGGAGGAACAGAAGATGGAAGAACACGCCAGTCAAGATGCGGGAATAGAAGACCCAAGACAGAAGCAGAGGAAGAAGAAGGAGGAGGAAGAAGAAACCCGAAGGAAAGAAGAAAGAAGATAATAAAGGACTTGTCAAAAACCGGCTCTTGTCTTTTTTTACACTGACACTTTTTTTTACTCGTGAAATGGTAGAGGTACAAGGTACCCCATTACCATTTCACACAGGGGGGGGGCGGGATCTGGGGGGCCCCTTTGTTAAAGGGGTCTTCCAGATTTCGATAAGCCTCCTGCCCGCAGACCCCCACAACCACCGGGCAAGGGTTGTGGGGAAGAGACCCTTGTCCTCATCAACATGGGGACAAGGTGTTTTGGGGGGCACCCCAAAACACCCTCCCAATGTTGAGGGCATGTGGCATGGTGCGGTTCAGGAGAGGGGGGGGGCCGCGCTCTGTCCCCCCCTCTTTTCTGCGGCCGGCCAGGTCAACGTGCTCGGATAAGGGGTCTGGTGTGGATTTTAGGGGGGACTCCACGCCATTTTTTTTTTAATTTGGGGTGGAGTTCCCCTTAAATTCCACACCAGACCCGAAGGGTCTGGTTATGGATATTTGGGGGGACCCCCACGTCATTTGAATATTTTTTTTTTTATTTCGTACCATGGGGGGGGGGGGGGGGGGAATGTCAGCAGGTGAATAAAGCGCACTTTTCCCACGTTTCCTGCGGTTAGAAATATGTCTTTGCACAAAATGACATTCTGAAAAAAAAACAAATTATAAAAAAAAAGCCATTTAAAACTGACTCGCGGCAATAATGAATTGTCAGCTCCTGGAAATGGCAGGATAATTCATTCATAAAAAAACAAAATCAAAAAGCGTGGGGGTCCCCCCAAATTCAAGAACCAGACCCTTTAGGTCTGATATGGATATTAAGGGGAACCCCGCCGTCAATTTATTAAAAAAAATGACGTGGGGTTCCCCCCAAATATCCATAACCAGACCCTTCGGGTCTGGTGTGGAATTTAAGGGGAACTCCACCCCACAAAAAAAAAAAAATGGCGTGGAGTCCCCCCTAAAATCCACACCAGACCCCTTATCCGAGCACGTTGACCTGGCCGGCGGGCGGACATGGCCGCCGCAGAAAAGAGGGGGGGACAGAGCGCGGCCCCCCCCTCTCCTGAACCGCACCAGGCCACATGCCCTCAACATTGGGAGGGTGTTTTGGGGTGCCCCCCAAAACACCTTGTCCCCATGTTGATGAGGACAAGGGTCTCTTCCCCACAACCCTTGCCCGGTGGTGGTGTGGGGGTCTGCGGGCAGGAGGCTTATCGAAATCTGGAAGACCCCTTTAACAAAGGGGCCCCCAGATCCCGGCCCCCCCCCTGTGTGAAATGGTAATGGGGTACCTTGTACCTCTACCATTTCACGAGAAAAAAAATGTAAAGGGTTAAAAACGACAAGAGCCGGTTTTTGACAAGTCCTTTATTATCTTCTTTCTTCTTTCCTTCGGGTTTCTTCCTCCTCCTCCTCCTCTTCTTCCTCTGCTTCTGTCTTGGGTCTTCTATTCCCGCATCTTGCCCGGCGTGTTCTTCCATCTTCTTCCGCTGTCCTTCTCGTCCGCATCTTCTCCTTCTTCTTCTTCTTCGCCGGAGCGGCCGCTTCCAATGAATTGAAATCCCCGCTGTCTGCCGGACCACGCCCCCCCTCTGACGCCACGGGCAAGCTCTTAGGAAAGTCCCCGTGTGGTGCCAGTGCGTCAGAGGGGGGCGTGGTCACATGTTCCAGAAAGCGGGCAATTCAATGGAAGCGGCGACTCTGGCAAAGAAAAAGGCCGCGCACGAGCTTCAAATTGAATTGGCCGCCCTCTGACATGTGACCACGCCCCCCTCTGACGCACTTGCAGCACACTCCTAAGAGCTTGCCCGAGACGTCAGAGGGGGGGGGGGCGTGGTCCGGCAGACAGCGGGGATTTCAATTGGAAGCGGCGCCTCCGGCGAAGAAGAAGGAGAAGATGCGGACGAGAAGGACAGCGGAAGAAGATGGAAGAACACGCCGGGCAAGATGCGGGAATAGAAGACCCAAGACAGAAGCAGAGGAAGAAGAAGGAGGAGGAGGAGAAGAAACCCGAAGGAAAGAAGAAAGAAGATAATAAAGGACTTGTCAAAAACCGGCTCTTGTCGTTTTTAACCCTTTACATTTTTTTTCTCGTGAAATGGTAGAGGTACAAGGTACCCCATTACCATTTCACACAGGGGGGGGGCCGGGATCTGGGGGGCCCCTTTGTTAAAGGGGTCTTCCAGATTTCGATAAGCCTCCTGCCCGCAGACCCCCACCCCCCCGGGCAACCACCGGGCAAGGGTTGTGGGGAAGAGACCCTTGTCCTCATCAACATGGGGACAAGGTGTTTTGGGGGGCACCCCAAAACACCCTCCCAATGTTGAGGGCATGTGGCCTGGTGCGGTTCAGGAGAGGGGGGGGGCCGCGCTCTGTCCCCCCCTCTTTTCTGCGGCCGGCCAGGTCAACGTGCTCGGATAAGGGGTCTGGTGTGGATTTTAGGGGGGGACTCCACGCCATTTTTTTTTAGTTAGTTGGAGTGGAGTTCCCCTTAAATTCCACACCAGACCTGAAGGGTCTGGTTATGGATATTTGGGGGGAACCCCACGTCATTTTTTTTAAAAATTGATGGCGGGGTTCCCCTTAATATCCATACCAGACCTAAAGGGTCTGGTTATTGAATTTGGGGGGACCCCCACGCTTTTTTTTTGGTGTTTTTAATGAATGAATTCTCCTGCAAATTCCAAGAGCTGACAATTCATTATAGCCGCGAGTCAGTTTTAAATGGCTTTTTTCCTTCAGAATGTCATTTTTCACATGCTGACATTACACCCAGGGCCGCCATCAGGGGGGTACAGGCAGTACACCTGCAGGGCCGCCATTAGGGGGGTACAGGCATTACACCGCCCGGGGGTCCCCAGGGGCCCCCAGGGGCCCGGATGGGAACCACCCTAAAACAAAAAAAACTATTTTTTTTTTTTTTTTTTGTTTAAGGGCTCCGAAGGTCCCCAGGGGCCCGGAGGCCACTAAGGGCCCCAGATGGCAAGCCCTTTTTTTTAAATAAAATATATATATTTAAAAAAAAATATAATATTTTTATATTTTTTAATATATTTTGGGTTTATTTTTTTTTTAAGGAAAGGGCCCAGAGGTCCCCAGGGCCCTGGAAGGCTACCCCCTTGTTTTTTAACTTTTTTTCGATAAATGTTATATTTAAAAAAATATATATATATGTATTTTCTCTCTTTTGTATTTTTATTTGATAAAGAGCACAGAGGTCCCCCAGGGCCCCGGATGGCTACCCCCCTTTTTTATATATATTTTTCTTTATTTCTTATTTCTGTCAAAATTTTTGTAAAGGGCCCCCCCGCTCCTCAATTTGCGGCACCACCCCCCCCCCCGCTTCTCAATTTCATACGGCAGCACCCCCCCCCCCGGTTCTCTGCTCCAGGGGGCCCATGCCTGAAGCTGTGTAAGGGGCCCCAAAATTCATGATGGCGGCCCTGTACACCTGTAAGGGGCCCGGGGGTCCGGAGGTGCCCAGATGCCTGGAGGCCCCCCAGTGCCCCAGATGGTAACCCCCCTCTTTTTTTTTTTGTATATATATTTGTTAGTTGGTTTTTGTAGGATTTTTTATTAAAGGGCCAATTTTTGGAATTTAATATTTTTTTGCAGTCTGGAGGTCCCCAGGGCCCCGGGTGGCAACCCCCAAATTTGTTGTTATTAAAGGGCCAATGTTTTGGTTTAGGGGTCTGGAGGTCCCCAGTGGCCTGGTCCCCAGTGGCCCGGAGATCCCAGGGCTCCAGATGACAACCCCCCACCTTTACAAAAAAAAAAAAAAAAAAAAACATATGATATATTTTTTGGTTATTTTTTAAATATATATATATATATATAATATAATTTTGAAAGCTCCCAGAGGGCCCCAGATGACAACCTTTTTGCTTCTAAAAATGTTATAAACATTTTCCCCAGGTTTGTTACTTTTTACTTTAATTTCTTTTTTAAAGTGTATTTTGTGCGTGAAGTCGAGAGAGAGAGGAGCTGGACTTGCAATCGCCATCCTTCTCCATGGCCCCGGTGGCAATGGTGGGTGTGAGGGGGGCTCCACTCTCACCCACCTGCTACACTTGGGAGCCCGATGGGACAGAGGGACTCCCCCTATGAAGGAGTGTAGCCCACCCAGCCAGCCCTGTAGGTCCTTCGCCTCCCTTTATTTTAGGAGACCTCATGGCCAAAGTGTGTGCAAGTGTGGTGTTTTTTTTGGGGGGGGGGGGGGTGGGCATACTAAGCACAGGCGTACCTTGCATAGCACACCCACCGGGAGCGGGCTGACACCACCAAACTCAATTCATATGTAGCCGAGACCGGGATCCGAACCCTTGGCTGCAGAGGTGAACGGCTTGTCAGCGCAGTGCCATTCACGTTGAGCCACCACAGCTCCCACCCAATGTGATTTTTTTGGTAGATTTTTGGTAGTTATTTTTTATTAAAAAGGGCCCAGAGCTCCCAAGGCAACCCCCTTTTTTATTATTTTATATATGTAGATATTGTAATTTATTTTTCATTAAAGAGCCCAGAAGTTTCTTTTTATTAAAGGGCCCAGTGGTCCCCAGGGCCCCCGGATGGCTACCACCCTTTTTAATATATATTTTTCTATATGTATTTTTTAGTAAAGGACCACCCCCCGCTTATCAAATTGCGGCAGCCCCCCCCCCTTCTTAATATCAGGCGGCACCCCCCCCCCCCTATTCTCTGCTCCAGGGGGCCCATGCCTGAAGCTGTGTAAGGGGGGGCCCCATAATTCCTGATGGCGCCCCTAATTGCCTCCCCCCCCCCATGGTACGAAATTTCAAGGAATTTTTCACTTTTATTGGTGCACTTTAACCACTTCCATACCGCGCCTATTCTGGCACTTCTCTCCTTCATGTAACAATTATATTTTCTTCCTTGAAACTTACTCAGGACCCCCAAACATTATATATATTTTATTAACAAACACCCTAGGGAATAAAGTGGCGGCCATTTTTTCGGACACATTTCCAACAGTATTTGTGCCAAAAATGTTTCTAACGTTTTTTTTTTTTTTTGGCTTTCCAAAAAAAAACCTGTTTCATGAATGACAAAATAAGAAAGCAGTAAAGCTAGGCCAATTTTTAGGGATAAGGTAAAAGATGATGTTACACCGAGTAAATAGATACCTAACTTGTCACGCTTTCATATTGCGCACACTCATGGAATGGCGCTAAACTTCGTTATTAAAAATCTCCATAGGCAACGCTTGACTTTTTTTCTCAGGTTACCACTTTTGAGTTACAGAGGAGGTCTAGTGCTAACATTATTGCTCTCGCTCTAACGCACGCTATGATACCTCACATGTGGGGTTTGAAGGATGTTTACATATGTGTGTGGGACTTGCATGCGTGTTCGCTTCTGAGTGCGAGCTACTAGGGACAGGAGCATTTAAATTCCTTTGTTATTTTATTTTTTTACTTAATATTTTATTTTTTGCACTTGTTTGTCCCTTTGTTTGTATTATTTTTCACTTTTCTTCCTATTACAAGGAATGTAAACATCCCTTGTAATAGGACTAGTGTGTGACAGGTCCTCTTTATAGAGAAAGGCGGGGTCAATTAGACCCCACATCTGTCCTCCAGGCTGGAAATCATGGAATTGGTAAAAAAAAAAACATCTCATGCTTTCAGCTGCAATCATGTTCGTTCAGCACAGTAGCGTAGTGTGTAGCATGTTCACCTAGCAGCAAAAGGGTTGCTGGTTCGAATCCCACCCGTGACACTATCTGCCTGGAGTTTGCATGTTCTCCCTGTCGGGTTTCCTCCCACAATCTAAAAACATGCTGTAAATTGGATCCTGTCTAAATAAGCCCTAATATGCAGTAGGATATTTAGGTTTTGTGCTTCCCTAGGCCTGACCAAATTTTGGCACCCCCCTAATAGAAAAATGACCCACCCTTCCTGTCAAGGCCACACCCTGTTTTTTTATGACCCACCCAGGAATTTTCAGGGGACACACACAAGTTCTGTGGGGGGGGACTTGGGGGGGCCCTTAATTTGCCTACTTTTTCGATCACTTCCTGTTTGGCTATGGGGCAGGAAGTGAGAAGGCCAATCTCCCCAAACGGACAGGGATAATACAAAATAAACTGACAGAGCTTCTAACCCCCCCCCACCAACTCTATCCAAAATGAAAGAAATCCAAAAAATAAAAGTGATGATTATTGTTCCAGTTTAACCCCAAATTTCAGATCATTTTATTGAGAGGCTTAAGAAAATATAACCATGCCAATAGGCCACGATCCAGCGTTGCTAATATGTATGAATGTGTGTTAGGGACCCCACAAACACCACCCAATGTTAAATCAACTATTTTCATGTTTGTTTTGGGATGCCTGCACCCCTGATAGGGTAAAGACACCTCACAAATGTTGTCACTTTCTACTTAATTCATTCACTTCCTGCCACACAGCCAAACAGGAAGTGAGGGAAACACCTGAGTAATGTTTTGTTGGGGACACACAGATCAATATAAATAGTTTCCCATTTTGGAAATGGCATTTTGCTGTGTACACCCCAAATTAGTAGGAATCTTGGACTTTGGGGTCCATTTACTAAAGGCAAATCCACTTTGCACTACAAGTGGACAAGCAAGGAAGAAAACTCAAAACTTGGCGGGATTGGAAGTAAAAACCATCAGTGCTTCCCTTCTGATTTTCATTGCCTACGCTTCTACTGCAGAGCGCCTTTGCCTTTACTAAACCCCAAAGTAACCAATCATTTGGGGTGTACACTGCAGTGCAATTTGCTTAATGGTGACACTAGTTAGATTGACCTGTGCCCGAAGAAAAGACCATTGGTAGGGTTTTAACCTCACTTCCTGTTCAGCTGTGTGACAGGAAGTGAAGCCAATTTTAGGAAAAGGGACACAAAGCCCAACCTAAAAACACTAGCAGGGGTTCTAACACTCAATTGGCTTCCCTCAAACAACCCACAATTAGAATAGGATTGTCTTGTGCTAGTTTCAAGCACAGCGCTGTAAATCAGCACTTCAAGCCTGTCCAAAAAAAAACACCACCCCCCCCCCCCCTCCAACAGGCCCTGTTTGCAGCTTTTCCTACATCTTGCACATGTGCTTTAAAAAGTCAGTCTGGACATCAGTTCTAGGAAACAATACTTACCGCTTTGTCCTTCCTTTTCTGGTGACTAAACATTTCATGCATACACACCAGGAAAGATCTTAGAGACAAATCACACTTGATGGTTTAGGCCCAAACTAGTTCAGCTGCAGCGGTTGAAATCCATAGCATGAAAAAAATATCACAAAACAAACTTCAAAATTTGAAAGTAATTTTATTGGTCCACAAAACAAGGAAAGCAAAAAAAAAATTACAAATAAACACACCAAAAATATATACAAACACCTAAAAACAAAAAAGACCAACGTTTATTTCACAGTCATTGGAAAATAAATCATGCTTTTGAAATAACAGGATAGACCCACAGGATTAAAACATTAGTCATTAACATCTTGAGAAACATTTAGCAAAATTATGTAGCAGAGAAAACATCAAAAAATACAAAACTTGCTCCAAAACATCTCTGTTTCACTCCGCCATTCCTTCCAGCCAGCAAATCTGCCCCCTCTGAGGGGCAGCTGACACGTGCAGTATCCACGCTTTTTATAACATGTGTGCTAATGAACCAATTGGAAACACATGAAGAAATGTCAGCCTCTAGTTTGTGTGCACTTGGAACTGCTTACACCTGTTAAGGATGTCCTTAAATTACTAAGCCAAAAAAAGAGCTTTCTGAGCATGCTCAGAAAGATGCAAGTCATTTTCAGGATGAAACTTCCAACTTCTTTTTCTAACTGTTCGAGCATGCCCAGTTCACTCGAAATGCAGTACCAGAATCAAATCTGCAATGGCGGATGAAAGCATTAGAGGTGTTAAATTTTTTTTTGGTCCCCATGAAGTGATGCTTTACAAGCTGAACGGGAGGTCTTATAGAATTTTTACGTAACAAACCTAAATAGTAATAATTTAAAACGCCCCTGTCCCTAGTAGCTCGCAGTCAGAAGGGAACAAGCAGCATTTTTATTGTTTCCGGTTACCAGTTTAGATTTACAGATGAGGTCTAGTGCTATAAATATTCCTCTTGCTGTTACGCACGCTATGATACCTCACATGTGTGGTTTGAAGAATGTTTCCATATATGGGGGCGGGCCTTAAATGTGTAAGCCCCGCCCACATATTGAACCCCCGTTCAAACCCCACATGTGAGGTATCATAGCGTACGTTAGAGCGAGAGCAATACTTTTAGCACTAGAGCTCCTCTGTAAATCTAAACTGGTAACCTGAAACACATAAAAAAGCGTTGCCTATGGGTTTTTTCAAGTACTGAAGTTTGGCGCCATTCCATGAGTGTGTGCAATATTAAAGTGTAACATGTTGGGTATCTATTTACTCGGTGTAACATCATCTTTCACATTATGGCCATAAATTGGGCTAACTTTAGTGTATTCTTAATTTGTAACCACTTGAGCCCCAGAGCATATTACTGGTCACTGACGGGGCCATTTTTTGCATTTCAACACTGCGTCATTTTGACTGACAATTGCGTGGTTGTGCGACGTGGCCCCCCCAAAAAATTGGCGTCCTCATCTCTCCCCCCCCCCCCCCCTAAAAATTATTTTTTTTTTATTTTTGTTGGTGGTATTTGATCACCTCTGCTCGTTTTTTCTTATTTTTGCTTGACCCAAAAATATAGCGACAATTTGGTAACTAAAAAAACATCTTTTTTACGGTTTGCTATAATAAATCTCCCCCAAAATATATTCAAAAAATGTTTGCCCTCAGTTTAGGCCGATAAGTATTCTTGGACATATTTTTGGTTGCAAAAAATCACAATAAGCGTTTGATTGGTTTGGGCAAAAGTTCTAAGTAGGGGTTGGTCTTATGGGTTTTTTTTTGAATAATTTTTTGTTTTACTAGTAATGGTGGCTATCATTTGTTTTTTCTGTCTAATGCGACATTGTGGCGGACACATTTTTGTGAGATTTGGCATTTTTGTAGCGAGCAATGGTATATCAATGCATTGCTTACTATAAAAATGACACTGGCAGGGAAGGGGTTAACACTAGGGGCGCGGAAGGGGTTGAATATGTTACCTGGGTGTGTTCTAACTGTAAAGGGGGTGGGACTGTGTAGGGGAAATGACAGATCGCTGTTCATACATTGTAGGGACAGACGAGCAGGCATTCCCCCCCCCCCTGACAGGACCGGGATAAAGGGGAACTCCACCCCAAATTACAAAAAAAAAACGGCGTGGGGTTCCCCCTTCTGGTGCACAACAGGCTCTTAGATTTGATCTGGAACATAAGGGGTTAAACCCACGCCAAAAAACGGCGTGGGGTTCCCCCTCAGATCCAGACCAAACCCTTCTCCCAGGCACGCAGTCTGGCCGGACAGGAATGGGGGTGGGGACGAGCGAGCGCCCCCCCCCTCCTGAGCCGTACCAGACCACATGCCCTCGACATGGGGGAGTGTGTGCTGTGGGGGAGGGGGGCACTGCCCCCCCACCCCAAAGCACTCTTGTCCCCATGTCGAAAGGGACAAGAGCCTCTTCCCGACAACCCTGGCCGTTGGTTGTCGGGTATGCGGGCGGGGGGCTTATCAGAATCTGAGAGCCCCCTATATTAAGGGGGCCCCCAGATTCTGGCCCCCCACCCTATGTGAATGAGTATGGGGTACATCGTACCCCTACCCATTCACCGGGTGGAAAAGTGTAAACAAAAAAAAACACACAGAGAAAAAAATAATTTATTAGTCAGCTCCGGGGGTCTTCTGCCGGGACCCCCCACCACCAGCCCATTGGGCCCGGGCTTCGCCGTCTTCTGCCGGGGGGGGACACCCACCGATGATCTCCGCCATGTCCAGCCAGGCCCCCACCCCAAAATAAGCTCTTTCAGATCCGGGGGGGGCCGGCCGAAAGAAGCAGAGAACAACGGGGGCGGAGCCCCTCGGTCTTCCAGACGTTTTCTGCCGGGGGGGGCTCCAGCCCCGCACCGGTCTTCGCCGCCGCCTTCCGCCGGGGGGGTACACCTACCCCCCCCCCGGTCTTCGCCGCCGCCTTCCGCCGGGGGAGAGAGACCCCACGATGCTCTCCGCCATTTTCGGCCAGGCCCCCTACCCAAACAAAGCTCTTTTACATCGGGGGGGGCCGGCGGGAATGGCGGAGAACAACGGGGGCGTCGCCACTCCTCGGTCTTCTAGCCGTCTTCTGCCGGGGGGGGGGAAACACCCACCCATGCTCTCCGCCATGCTCGACTGTGCCCCCACCCCAAAATGAAGCTCTTTTACATCCGGGGGGGGCCGGCCGAAAACAGCGGGAGAACAACGGGGGTGTCGCCCCACCTCGGGCTCCTCCGCTTCTGCCTGGCTCCTCCCGAGGCCAGGGCTTCTTTTGCCGTCTTCCGCCGGAGGGCGCCACTCTCCGGGCTTCTTGACGTTGACATCACTGTACATGGGTTAGGTCACATGGTTGCATATAACCACGCCCACGCCCAATCGCCAATATAAGTCCTTGCCCGCCGCTCAGAAGGCATTTCAGCCGCCGGCCTCGCCGTGGTCACATCGAATGGGAAGAAGAAGCCCGCGAGTGTACCCCGCGGCGGGAAAAGAAGACTGCGGGACGGAAAGCCGCTGCCCTCATCAAACAAGCAGGAGCTTCGTGGTGAAGGGGGGCAGCGGCAGTGACGGCGACGAAATCCGCGGGGTGGAATGTACGACCCTCGCCCCGGACGAAGACGACGGAAGCCCCGCTGCCCTCATCAAACAAGCACGGAGCTTCGTGGTGAAGGGGGCAGCGGCAAGGAAGACGGCGACGAGAAGGCCCGCCACGGTACAAGTCTGGATGGGATGTGCGACCCACCGTCCAGGCCGAGAAAAAAATCGAAGGGGGCGGCAAAGAAGAAGGCCTGGCCCCCGCGGCGGAAGACAACGTCGAGAAGCCCGGAGGAGAGTGGCGCCCTCGGCGGAAGACGGCAAAAGAAGGCCTGGCCCCCAGTAGGAGCCAGGCAGAAGCCGGCGAGGAAATCCGGGGCGGGATGTATCGACCCTCGCCCGGAGAAGACGACGGAAGCCCGCTGCCCTCATCAAAAACAAGCACGGAGCTTCGTGGTGAAGGGGGCAGCGGCAGAAGACAGCGACGAGAAGCCCGCCACGTCAAGTCCTGGATGGGATGTGCGACCCCGTCCAGGCCGAAAAATTCGAAGGGGGCGGCGGCAGAAGACCCTCAAAGTTCAAAACCACCTTCACCAGGTGAATGGGTGGGGGTACGATGCTACCCCATACATTCACATAGGGGTGGGGGACCGAAATCTGGGGGCCACATTATTAAACGGGGCTCCCAGATTCTGATTGGCTCCCGCCGCATACCCGACAACCAAGGGCTAGGGTTGTCGGGAAGAGGCTCTTGTCCCGTTCGACATGGGGACAAGAGTGCTTTGGGGTGGG